>JAKWBO010000290.1:0-64222 GCA_034336685.1 Luscinia luscinia | reverse complement strand
GTGTCTCAAAGATCTCTCACCTGTCCCAGGTGTATCTCAAGTATATCTCACCTGTCTCAGGTGTGTCCCACCTGTATCTCACCTGTCCCAGGAGTATCTGCTCTGTCCCAGGTGTGTCCCAGGTGTGTCCCAGGTGTATCTCACCTGTCCCAGGTGTCCCAGGTGTGTCTCAAGTATATCTCACCTGTCCCAGGTGTGTCTCACCTGTCTCACCTGTCCCAGGTGTGTCCCAGGTGTGTCTCAGTACTCACCTGTCCCAGGGTGTCCCACCTGTCTCACCTGTCCAGGTGTGTCTCACCTGTCTCTCACCTGTCCCAGGTGTGTCCCAGATGTCTCTCACCTGTCCCAGGTGTGTCTCACCTGTCCCAGGTGTGTCTCACCTGTCCCAGGAGTCTCTCACCTGTCCCAGGTGTGTCTCACCAGTATCTCACCTGTCCCAGGTGTGTCCCAGGTGTCTCTCACCTGTCCCAGGTGTGTCCCAGGTGTGTCTCACCTGTCCCAGGTGTGTCCCAGGTGTGTCCCAGGTGTCTCTCACCTGTCCCAGGTGTGTCACTCACCTGAAGGGGTACCCGAACTCGGCTGTCACCGTGTGGTTCTCGCGCCCCTCGCAGGTGACCCGGTGGGTGACGCTCCCCTCGAAGCCGCCGCAGGTGGCGAAGGCGAAGATGGAGAAAAACTGGGGGAAAAAACGGGAAATTCGGGAAAATCCCCAAAAATCGACAATTCCGGGCAGGGAACGGGAAATTCGGGGAGATTTGGGATTTTTGGGAAAAAATATTGACAAAAAATGGTAAAAATTTTTTAAAATTTGGGATTTTTGGGGTAAAAGTTTGATTGAAAAAAATTAAATTATTTAAAATTTGGGATTTTTAGGTTAAAATTTGACAAAAATGGGGAAATTTGGGATTTTTGGGGAAAAATTTGATTTAAAAAAGTGAAATTATTTAAAATTTGGGATTTTTAAGGTAAAATTTTGACCGAAAAAACTTGAAACTTTTGATGAAAATAAAGTGAAATTATTTAAAATTTGGGATTTTTGAGGAAAAGATTTGATGAAAAAGAGATTTTGGAAAATTTGGGATTTTTGAGGAAAAAAATTTGGTCAGAAATTGGGAAAAATTTTTAAAATTTGGAATTTTTGAGGAAAAGATTTAATGAAAATAAAGTGAAATTATTTAAATTTTGGGATTTTTGAGGAAAAGATTTGATGAAAAAGAAATTTTGGAAAATTCGGGATTTTTGGGGAAAAAAACGGTGAGAAACTGGGAAAAATTATTTAAAATTTGGAATTGTTGAGGAAAAGATTTAATGAAAATAAAGTGAAATTATTTAAAATCTGGGATTTTTGAGGCAAAAGATTTGATGAAAAAGAAATTTTAGAAAATTTGGGATTTTTGAGGAAAAAAAATTGGTGAGAAATTGGGAAAAACTCTTTAAAATTTGGGATTTTTGAGGCAAAAAATTTGATCAAAATAAAGTGAAATTATTTAAAATTTGGGATTTTTGAGGAAAAGATTTGATGAAAAAGAAATTTTGGAAAATTCGGGATTTTTGGGGAAAAAAACGGTGAGAAACTGGGAAAAATTATTTAAAATTTGGAATTGTTGAGGAAAAGATTTAATGAAAATAAAGTGAAATTATTTAAAATCTGGGATTTTTGAGGCAAAAGATTTGATGAAAAAGAAATTTTAGAAAATTTGGGATTTTTGAGGAAAAAAAATTGGTGAGAAATTGGGAAAAATTTTTAAAATTTGGGATTTTTGAGAAAATAATTTGATGAAAATAAAGTGAAATTATTTAAAATTTGGGATTTCTGGGGTAAAAATTTGATTAAAAACCCCAAATTATTTAAAATTTGGGGTTTTTAATGTAAAAATTTGATGGAAAAAAGTGAAATTATTTAAAATTTGGGATTTTCGTGGTAAAAATTTGATTTAAAAAAATTGAAATTATTTAAAATTTGGGATTTTTAGGTTAAAATTTGACAAAAATGGGGAAATTTGGGATTTTGGGAAAAATTTGATTAAAAAAAGTGAAGTTATTTAAAATTTGGGATTTTTAAGGTAAAATTTTGACCGAAAAAACTTGAAATTATTTAAAATTTGGGATTTCTTGGGTAAAAAATTGACAAAAATGGGAAAATTCGGGGAAATTTGGGATTTTGAGGAAAAAAAACTGGTGAAAAATGAGGAAATTCAGAAAAAAATTGGGATTTTGGAGGGAAAAATTTGACAAAAAATTGGGAAAATTTGGGAAAAATTTGGGATTTTTGAGGCCAAAATTGCATAAAATTCAGTTTTAATTAAATCAAAACTTTATTTAATAATAATTTTTTAAAAATTAATTAAATTCTTAATTAGAAATTAGAAAGTTTTAGTTAATTTAGAGCAAGGCAAATTAAAATATTAAAAATTTAAGATTTTATCCAAATCCTACTAACTAAATTTAATTAAAAATAAATTAGATTTATTGCATTAATTACATTAATATTAGAAACTAAAACTGATTAAATGGAATTAATTAAGCCAAATTAAAATCAATTTAATTGGAGTTTTAATTAATTAATATTGATCCTCTAATCAAAACTAATCCAGGATTTTAGTTTGAAATTAATTTAAATTTTAATTAATATTTTAATCCAAATTAAAACCTATTTCTAATTAACTCTAATTGCCACAATTAACATTTAATTAATTTTAATTAAATCTCCCAAAATTCGGATTTTTAAAAAAACCCCAAAAATTCCCAAATTTCCGATTTTGGAAGGAAAAAAAAAAATTCGAAAAAAATTCCCCAAAAATTCTTCAAAATTCCCAAAATTTGGATCCAGTTCCTTCCAGTTCATCCCAGTTCATCCCAGTGCCTCCCAGTTCATCCCAGTCCCTTCCCAGTTCATCCCAGACCCATCCCAGTCCCTCCCACTTCATCCCAGTTCCCCCCAGTCCATCCCAGTGACTCCCAGTTACCTCTGGAGTCCCCCCAGTTCCCCTCCCAGTCCCTTCCCAGTTATTCCCAGTCACTCCCAGTTCGTTCCAATCCCCTCCCAGTATATCCCAGTTCTCCCCAAGTCAGCTCCCAGTTCCCCCAGTTCTGCTCCCAGTTGCTCCCAGTCCCTCCCAGTTCCGCTTTCAGTCCATCCCCGTCCCTCCCAGTCCATCCCAGTTCCCCCAGTGACTCCCAGTCCCTCCCAGTTCCCTCCCAGTCCCCCTAATCCACTCCCAGCCCCTCCCAGTTCCCCAGTTCCTCCCAGCCCATCCCAGTCACTCCCAGTCCCTCCCAATCGTTCCCAGTTTGTCCCAGTTCCACTCCCAGTCCCTCCCACTCCTCCTAATCCGCTCCCAGTCGCTTCCAGTTACCCCAGTCCCGCTCCCAGTCCATCCAAGTCCTAGCTCCCAGTCTGTCCCAGTTCCCCCAGTCCCGCTCCCAGTCGCTCCCAGTTTATCCCAGTCCCTCCCAGTCGCTCCCAGTTCCCCCAGCTCCGCTCCCATTTCCCCCAGTCCCGCTCCCAGCCGCTCCCAGTTTGTCCCAGTTCCCCAGTCCCGCTCCCAGTCCCGCTCCCAGTCTCTCCCAGTTTATCCCAGTCCCGCTCCCAGTCCCTCCCAGTCGCTCCCAGTTTGCCCAGTCCCTCCCAGTTCCCCCAGCTCCACTCCCAGTCTGCCCAGTCCCGCTCCCAGTCCCTCCCACTCCTCCCTAATCCGCTCCCAGTCCGTCCCAGTCCCGCTCCCAGTCCGCTCCCAGTCCCTCCCAGTCCCCCCAGTCCCGCTCCCAGTCGCTCCCAGTCCCCCAGTCCGCCCAGTCCCGCACCCACTGCAGGGCCCGCATCAGCCCCAGCGGCTCCTTCAGCGGCCCCAGCGACACCCGCGGCGCCGCCATTGCCTCGTGACGTCACCCGCCGCGCGACGGAAGTGACGTCACACCCGCACGCCACCGCCCACACCCGCTCCTAATACGGAAATCCGATCCCGCCCCTTCCCTCATTTGCATATCTCATTTGCATATCTCATTTGCATATCTCATTTACATAGCGGCACTTCCGGCGTGGCCGCGCTCCTCTTTTGCATAACGCGCGTTTTAATGAGCGCGCGCTGACAAACGAGCCTCATTTGCATAATTCGCGTTTTATCACTTTTATTATTTATTTATTTTTTTATTATTTATTTATTATTTTATTATTATTTGTCATTTATTAATGAGCTGGCGGCCGCGGCTCATTTGCATAAACCCGGCTGGCCACGCCCCCTCCTCCCGCCCGGGGTTTAACGGCCCAAAAACGTCACCAGGGGACCCCAAAAATGCCCCAAAAATTTCCCTAAAATTATCCCAAAAATGTCACCAAGGGACCCCAAAAATGTCCCAATTTAGTCCCTAAAAATGCTCCAAAAATGTCCCCAAGGGATCCCAAAAATGTTACAAATTTGTCCCTAAAAATGTCCCTAAAATGTCCCAAAATGATCCCAAAATTGTCCCCAAGGGACCCCAAAATGTCCCCAAACCCCCCTCAAAAATGTCACCAAGGGACCCCAAAAATATCCCAAAATTGTCCCTAAAAATGTCCCAAAAACGTCCCCAAGGGACCCCAAAAATATCCCAAAAATGTCACCAGGGAACCCCAAAAATGTCCCAAAATTTGTCCCTAAAATGCTCCAAAAATATCCCCAAGGGACCCAAAATTGTCCCTAAAATGTCACCAAGTGACCCAAAATTGTCCCCAAGTGACCCCAAAAATGTCCCTAAAATGTCCCCAAGAGATCCCAAAATTGTCCCCAAAACGCCTCCAAGGGACCCCAAAATGTCCCCAAACCTCCCCAAAAAATGTCCCCAAGGGACCCCAAAAATATCCCAAAATTGTCCCTAAAAATGTTCCAAAAATGTCCCCAAGGGATCCCAAAAAGGTCCCAAAATTTTCCCTAAAAATGTCCCAAAAACGTCACCAAGGGACCCCAAAAATGCCCCAAAATTCTCCCTAAAATGTCCCAAAAATGTCACCAGGGAACCCCAAAATGTCCCAATTTAGTACCTAAAAATGCTCCAAAAATGTCCCCAAGGGATCCCAAAATTTTCCCCAAGGGACCCCAAAATGTCCCCAAACCCCCCTCAAAAATGTCACCAAGGACGTCAAAATGTCCCAAAAATGTCCCAAAACGTCCCCAAGGGACCCCCAAAAATGTCCCAAAAATGTCACCAGGAACCCCAAAATGTCCTTAAGATGTCCCCAGGGAACCCCAAAATTGTCCCCAAAATTGTCCCCAAAACGCCTCCACGGGACCCCAAAATGTCCCCAAACCGCCCCAAAAAAATGTCCCCAAGGGACCCCAAAAATATCCCAAATTTGTCCCTAAAATGTCCCGAAAATGCCCCCAAGGGATCCCAAAAAGGTCCCAAAAATGTCCCTAAAAATATCCCAAAAATGTCCCTAAAAATATCCCAAAATGTCACCAGGAATCCCAAAATGCCCCAAAAATGTCCCTAAAAATATCCCAAAAATGTCACCAAGGGATCCCAAAAATGTGCCAAAAATGTCACCAAGGAACCCCAAAATGTCCCAATTTAGTCCCTAAAAATGCTCCAAAAATGTCCCCAAGGGATCCCAAAAGGTCCCAAAATTTTCCCTAAAAATGTCCCAAAACGTCACCAAGGGACCCCAAAAATGCCCCAAAATTCTCCCTAAAATGTCCCAAAATGTCCTCAAGTGACCCGAAAATGTCCCCCAAAATGTCACCGAGGACCCCAAAAATGTGGCTAAGGGACCCCAAAATATCCCCAAAATGTCCCAAAATTGTCCCCAAAAGATCCCAAAATGTCCCCAAGGGACCCAAAAATTGTCCCAAAATGTCCCCAAGGACCCCAAAATGTCCCCAAAATCTCCTCAGAAATCCCAGCTGTCCCTAAGGCCACCCCAAATGTCCCCAAGGCCACCCCAGCTGTCCCCAAATGTCCCCAAAGCCACCCAAAATGTCCCCAAAGCCACCTGAAATGCACCCAGATGTCCCCAAGGCCACCCAAATGGCCCCAAATGTCCCCAGGAAGTCCCAGATGTCCCCAAGGCCATCCCAGATGTCCCCAGATGTCCCAGGGCCACCCCAGCTGTCCCTAGTGTCCCCTCAGATGTCCCCAGATGTCCCCAAGGCCACCCCAGATGTCCCCAAATGTCCCCTCAGAAGTCCCAGAAGTCCCCAAGGCCACCCTAGATGTGCCCAGATGTCCCCAAAACCACCCAAAATGTCCCCAAGGCCACCCCAGATGTCCCCAAGGCCACCTGAAATGTCCCCAAATGTCCCCTCAGAAGTCCCAGATGTCCCCAGGTCCCTCCGGCCGTGGCCGAAGCCCCCTCAGGCGGCGCCGCTCGGAGCGTCCGGCGCGGCCCTGGAGCTGCACCTGCACCGGCCGGGCCGGGGGCGGCTGTGGCCACCCACACCCGGGTCTGAGTGACCACTGTGGCCACTGTGACCATCCACATCCAGCCCTGAGTGACCACTGTGACCACTGTGACCACTGTGACCACCAGCACCCAGCTCTGAGTGACCACCATGACCACTGTGACCACTGTGACCACCAGCACCCGGCTCTGGGTGACCACTGTGACCACTGTGACCACCCACAACCAGCCCTGAGTGACCACTGTGACCACCGGCACCCAGCCCTGAGTGACCACTGTGACCACCAGCAGCCGGGTTTGGTGACCACTGTGGCCACTGTGACCACCAGCACCTGGGTCTGAGTGACCACTGTGACCATCCACAACCAGCCCTGAGTGACCACTGTGGCCACCGGCACCCAGCTCTGAGTGACCACTGTGGCCACCAGCACCCAGCTCTGAGTGACCACTGTGACCACTGTGGCCACCAACACCCGGCTCTGAGTGACCACTATGGCCACCGGCACCCGGGTCTGAGTGACCACTATGACCATCCACAACCAGCCCTGAGTGACCATTGTGACCACCAGCACCCGGCTCTGGGTGACCACTGTGACCACTGTGACCACCAGCACCCAGCTCCAGGTGACCACTGTGACCACCACACCCAGCCCTGGGTGACCACTGTGACCATCAGCACCCTGCTCTGAGTGACCACTCTGACCACTCACACCCAGCTCTGGGTGACCACTGTGACCACTGTGACCACCACACCCCACCTGACCACCGGGATTGTGGCCACCGCTGCTCCTGCAGCCACAGCCCCCGTGGCCACCACCCCCATCCTGGTGACCACCACCCCTTTACCATCCCCCCAGTGACCACCGCCCTCTTGACCACCACCCTCCCAGTACCCACCACCCCCATCCTGGTGGCCACCAGCTCCTTGACCACCACCCTGCAGCCACACCCCCGTGGCCACCACCCCCATCCTGGTGGCCACCACACCCTTGACCACCCCCAGTGACCACCACCCTCCTGACCATCACCCTCCCAGTGGCCACCACCCATCCTGGTGACCACCACCCCTTGACCACCCCCCAGTAGCCGCCCCCCGCCCTCGGCAGCCGCCCCTGAGCCCGCTGCTTGCCCAGCGCCACCTTGGGCCGGCCCCTGTCCAGCTGTGGCCAGCAGCACGCAGGCCATGCACAGCTTCGCCGCTGGCCACGGCCCCGCAGCGCCCGCGACGCCCCCCCGGCGCCGCCTCGCGCCGGCGCCGCGCCTAGCGCCAGCCGCCGGCCCGAGTGCGCCAGCGCCGCCGCCGCCGCTGGCCGGGCGGCCTCCAGCTCCTGCAGCAGCGCCCGCTGGTGCCCACGGAAGGCCAGCGGCGCGTGCCGGCACTCGGCGCTGGCGTAGGGCAGCCCACGGTAGTGGGGCGTGAGAGCACGATCTCCTTCTGCGCCGCGTGCCGCAGCGGCTTCAGCCAGCGGCACCACCGGGATCGGCGGGCTTGGGCGGCGCTCTTGGTGGGCTTGGTTGGGTCCCTGTTGGGTTTGGTTGGGTTCTTGTTGGGTTTGGTTGGGTTCTTGTTGGGTTTCGTTGAGTCCTTGTTGAGTTTTATTGGGTTCTCGTTGAGTTTGGTTGGGTCCTTGTTGGGTTTGGTTGGGTTCTCGTTGAGTTTGGTTGGGTTCTCATTGGGTTTGGTTGGGTCCTCGTTGGGTTTGGTTGGGTTCTCGTTGGGTTCTCGTTGGGTTCTCGTTGAGTTTGGTTGGGTCCTTGTTGAGTTTGGTTGGGTTCTCATTGGGTTTGGTTGAGTCCTTGTTGGGTGTGGTTGGGTTCTCGTTGGGTTTGGTTGGGTTCTCGTTGGGTTTGGTTGGTTTCTCGTTGGGTTTCGTTGGGTTCTCGTTGGGTCTTGTTGAGTTCTCGGGTTCTGTTGAGTTCTCGTTGGGTTCTGTTGAGTTTTCATTGGATTTTGTTGAGTTCTCGTTGGGTTCTGTTGAGCTCTCGTTGGCTTTCGTTGGGTTCTCGTTGGGTTCCATTCCAATGTCTTCCGTTGAGTTTTCCAGCACTTTCGTTGGGTTCTCCTCAGCTTCTGTCGAAATTCTCTTGAGTTCTGTTGAGTCCTCCTTGGGTTTTGTTGACTTTCCCAACCAATTTTTCGCGCTCTCGCCGGGTTTTGCTGAGGTTCTGCCGAGTTTTGTTGGGCTCCCGTTGGGATTTCTAAGATCCTTGTTTGCTTTCGTTGGGTTCTCATCGAGTTCTGTTGGGTTCCCGTTGGGTTCCGTTGAGTTTCCCACTGGCTCCGTTGGGTTCCCGTTGGGTCTCCTTGAGTTTCCACGGAATTCTCTTGGCCCATCACCGCGTTCTCTCGGCTTCTCGCCGCGTTTTCCGGAGTTTTCCAAGAATCCCGTTGAGTTTTCCACAATTTCCGTTGGGCTTTGCACCGTTCTGGCTGCAGATCCCAGGAATTCCGTTGAGTTTTCCAAGAGTTTCCTTTGGCCACCGTTGGCTCCCGTCGGGCCACTGGAGGTCATCGAGACTGGAGGAACCTCCCCGGAGCTCCCGGTGGCCACGGCGACCTCGTTGGTGGCCCCTATGACCTTGTTGGTGGCCATGGTGCCGTTGGTGGCCCCGGTGACGTCGTTGGTGGCCCCTGAGACCTCATTGGTGGCCCCGGTGACATTGGTGGTCCCCAAGGTCCCATTGGTGGCCATGGTGACGTTGGTAGCCCCAGTGACGTCATTGGTGGCCATGGTGACATTGGTGGCCATGGTGATGTTGGTGGTCCCTGTGACCTCATTGGTGGCCATGGTGACATTGGTGACTCCTATGACCTCGTTGGTGGCCATGGTGACGTTGGTGGCCCCCGAGGCCTCGTTGGTGGCCACGGCGACCTCGCTGGTGGCCATGGTGATGTTGGTGGCCCCTGTGACCTCATTGGTGGCCCCGGTGATCTCGTTGCTGGCCCCTGAGGTCCCATTTGTGGCCATGGTGACGTTGGTGGCCACGGTGACCTCATTGGTGGCCCCTGAGGTCCCATTGGTGGCCCCGGTGACATCATTGGTGGCCCCGGTGCCGATGGTGGCCCCTGAGGCCTCGTTGGTGGCCCCAGTGACATCACTGGTGGCCCCGGTGACGTCGTTAGTGGCCCGGTGACATCACTGGTGGCCCCGGTGACGTTAGTGGCCCCTGAGGCCTCAAGTAGGCCATGGTGACATTGGTGGCCCTCAGGGCCTCGTTGGTGGCCCCGGTGACCTCATTGGTGGCCCCGGTGACGTTGGTGACCCCTGAGGTCTCGTTGGTGGCCCCAGTGACCTCACTGGTGGCCCCAGTGCCGTTGGTGGCCCCTGAGGCCTCGTTGGTGGCCCCGGTGACCTCACTGGTGGCCCCGGTGACCTCACTGGCGGCCCCCGAGGCCTCGTTGGCCGCGCGCCGCAGCCGCGCCACGTCGCCCCGCAGGAAATTCATCAGAACCGTCTCGGCCACGTCGTCGGCGTTGTGGCCTGGGGGGAGCAGGAGTGACCAGCGGTGACCAGTAGTGACCAGTGGTGACCACTGGTGACCATTGGTAACTAGTACTGACTAGCAGTGACCACTGGTGACCAAGAGTGACCATTGAGGAGCAGCAATGACCACTGGTGACCGTTGGTGACCAGTAGTGACCATTGGTGACCAGTAGTGATTACTGGCGACCACTGGTGACCAGCAGTAACCACTGGTGACTGTTGGTGATCACTGGTGACTGTTGGTGACCAGTAGTGACCATTGGTGACCAGCAGTGATTACTGGTGACCATTGGTGACCAGCAGTGACCATTGGGGACCAGCAGTGACCAGCAGTGACCATTGGTGACCAGGAGTGACCATTGGTAACTAGTACTGACCAGTAGCGACCACTGGTGACCATTGTTGACCAGCAGCGACCATTGGTGACCACTGGTGACCAGCAGGGTCTCCACAGGTGACCGTTTGTGACCACTGGTGACTGTTGGTGACCAGCAGTGACCACTGGTGACCAGTAGTGACCATTGGTGACCACTGGTGACCAGCAGTGACCAGCAATAACCAACAGTGACCACTGGTGACCAGTAATGACCAATAGTGACCAGTAGTGACCACTGGTGACCAGCAATAACCAACAGTGACCACTAACAACCAGTAGTGACCCCTGGTGACCAGCAGTGACCATTGGTGACCACTGGTGACCAGCAGTGACCACTGGTGACCAGTAGTGACCAGTAGTGACCACTGGTGACCAGTAGTGACCCCACAATGACCAACAGTGACCACTGGTGACCAGCAGTGACCGTTGCTGACCAGCACTGACTACCAGCGATTGGCAGTGATCTCCCAGTAAGAACCAGTGACCTCCCAGTCCCCCACAATCACCTCCCAGTCCCTCCCAGTATAACCCAGTATAACCCAGCCCCTCCCAGTATGACCCAGTATAACCTAGTCCTCCCCAGTATGACCCCAGCCCCTCCCAGTATAACCCAGTAAAACCCCAGTCCTCCCTAGTATGACCCCAGCCCCTCCCAGTATAACCAGTATAACCCAGTGCCTCCCGGTATAAACCAGTCTCCTCTTAGTTTATTCCAGCCCGTCCCAGTATAACCCAGTCCCTCCCAATCCCCTCCCAGTATAACCCAGTCCCTCCCAGTACTCACCAGTAGCGATCCAGTTTGCCCCCATCACCCGAGCCACCCTCTCTAGTCCCTCCCAGTGTCCCACAAGTCTCTCCCAGTATAATCCAGTTTATCCCAGTCCATCCCAGTATAACCAGTACTCCCCAGTGGCTAACCAGTCAGCCCCCATCTCCCTGGCTGCTCTCTCCAGCGCCTGCCACTATAACCAATCTATCCCAGTACAACCAGTATAACCCAGTATAACCCAGTATAACCACTATAACCAATCTATCCCAGTATAACCAGTACTCACCAGTAGCTAACCAGTCAGCCCCCATCTCTCTGGCTGCCCGTTCCAGCGCCTGCCTCCTCAGCACCCCGCACACCGTGCAGCGGCTCCGCCCGCCCAGTACAACCAGTATAACCCCAGTACAACCAATCTATCCCAGTATATCCCAGTATAACCCAGTATAACCAGTATATCCCAGTATAACCAGTACTCACCAGTGGCTAACCAGTCAGCCCCCATCTCTTTAGCCGCTCTCTCCAGCGCCTGCCTCTGCAGCACCCCCGCACACCGTGCAGCGGCTCCGCCCCGCCCAGTACAACCAGTATAACCCAGTACAACCAATCTATCCCAGTATATCCCAGTATAACCCAGTATAACCAGTATATCCCAGTATAACCAGTACTCACCAGTGGCTAACCAGTCAGCCCCCATCTCTTTAGCCGCTCTCTCCAGCGCCTGCCTCCGCAGCACCCCACACACCGTGCAGCGGCTCCGCCCGCCCAGTACAACCAGTATAACCCAGTATAACCAGTATAACCAATCTACCCCAGTATAACCAGTACTCACCAGTAGCTAACCAGTCAGCCCCCATCTCCTTTAGCCGCTCTCTCCAGCGCCTGCCTCCACAGCACCCCGCACACCGTGCAGCGGCTCCGCCCGCCCAGTACAACCAGTATAACCCAGTACAACCAATCTATCCCAGTATAACCAGTATAACCAGTACTCACCAGTGGCTAACCAGTCAGCCCCCATCTCCCTGGCCGCTCTCTCCAGCGCCTGCCTCTCAGCACCCCGCACACGTGCAGCGGCTCTGCCCGCCCAGTACAACCAGTATAACCCAGTATATGCAATCTATCCGGTACAACCAGTATAACCAATCTACCCCAGTATAACCAGTACTCACCAGTAGCTAACCAGTCAGCCCCCATCTCTCTAGCTGCCCGTTCCAGCGCCCTGCCTCCGCGAGCACCCCGCACACCGTGCAGCGGCTCCGCCCCGCCCAGTACAACCAGTATAACCCAGTATAACGAATCTATCCCAGTATAACCAGTATAACCAGTACTCACCAGTAGCCAACCAGTCAGCCCCCATCTCTTTAGCCGCTCTCTCCAGCGCCTGCCTCCGCAGCACCCCGCACACCGTGCAGCGGCTCCGCCCCGCCCAGTACAACCAGTATAACCCAGTACAACCAGTATAACCCAGTACAACCAGTATAACCAATCTATCCCAGTATAACCAGTATAACCAGTACTCACCAGTAGCTAACCAGTCAGCCCCCATCTCCTGGCCGCTCTCTCCAGCGCCTGTCTCCGCAGCACCCCGCACACCGTGCAGCGGCTCCGCCCCGCCCCAGTACAACCAGTATAACCCAGTATAACCCAGTACAATCAATCTATCCCAGTATAACCAGTACTCACCAGTAGCTAACCAGTCAGCCCCCATCTCTTTAGCTGCCCGTTCCAGCGCCTGTCTCCTCAGCACCCCGCACACCGTGCAGCGGCTCCGCCCGCCCAGTACAACCAGTATAACCCAGTATAACCCAGTATAACCCAGTACAATCAATCTATCCCAGTATAACCAGTACTCACCAGTAGCTAACCAGTCAGCCCCCATCTCTTTAGCCGCTCTCTCCAGCGCCTGCCTCCTCAGCACCCCGCACACCGTGGAGCGGCTCCGCCCGCCCAGTACAACCAGTATAACCCAGTACAACCAGTATAACGCAGTATAACCAGTCTATCCCAGTATAACCAGTACTCACCAGTAGCTAACCAGTCAGCCCCCATCTCTCTGGCCGCTCTCTCCAGCGCCTGCCTCCTCAGCACCCCGCACACCGTGCAGCGGCTCCGCCCGCCCAGTACAACCAGTATAACCCAGTATAACCAGTATAACCCAGTACAACCAGTATAACCCAGTATAACGAATCTATCCCAGTATAACCAGTATAACCAGTACTCACCAGTAGCTAACCAGTCAGCCCCCATCTCTTTAGCTGCCCTCTTTCCAGCGCCCTGCCTCCGCGAGCACCCCCGCACACCGTGCAGCGGCTCCGCTCGCCCAGTACAACCAGTATAACCCAGTACAACCAGTATAACCCAGTACAACCCCAGTATAACCAGTATAACCAGTACTCACCAGTAGCTAACCAGTCAGCCCCCATCTCCCTGGCCGCTCTCTCCAGCGCCTGCCTCCTCAGTACCCCGCACACCGTGCAGCGGCTCCGCCCCGCCCCAGTACAACCAGTATAACCCAGTACAACCAGTACAACCAGTATAACTCAATATAACGAATCTATCCCAGTATAACCAGTACTCACCAGTAGCTAACCAGTCAGCCCCCATCTCCCTGGCCGCTCTCTCCAGCGCCTGCCTCCTCAGCACCCCCGCACACGTGCAGCGGCTCCGCCCGCCCAGTACAACCAGTATAACCCCAGTATAACGAATCTATCCCAGTATAACCAGTATAACCAGTACTCACCAGTAGCTAACCAGTCAGCCCCCATCTCTCTGGCCGCTCTCTCCAGCGCCTGCCTCCGCAGCACCCCGCACACCGTGCAGCGGCTCCTACCGCCCCAGTACAACCAGTATAACCCCAGTATAACCATTATAACAAATCTATCCCAGTATAACCAGTACTCACCAGTAGCTAACCAGTCAGCCCCCATCTCCCTGGCCGCTCTCTCCAGCGCCTGTCTCCGCAGCACCCCGCGCACACGTGCAGCGGCTCCGCCCCGCCCAGTACAACCCAGTACAACCAGTATAACCCCAGTATAACCAGTATAACCAATCCATCCCAGTATAACCAGTACTCACCAGTAGCTAACCAGTCAGCCCCCATCTCTCTAGCTGCCCGTCTCCAGCGCCTGCCTCCGCAGCACCCCCGCACACCGTGCAGCGGCTCTGCCCGCCCAGTACAACCAGTATAACCCAGTATATGCAATCTATCCCAGTACAACCAGTATAACCAATCTATCCCAGTATAACCAGTACTCACCAGTAGCCAACCAGTCAGCCCCCATCTCTTTAGCCGCCCGTTCCAGCGCCTTGCCTCCGCGAGCACCCCCGCGACACCGTGCAGCGGCTCCGCCCGCCCAGCGCCGGCCCCAGCTCGTCCAGCGCGGCGCTCGAACAGCTCCGGTGCGACACCAGCACTCAGCGGCAGCGGCAGCGCCCCCCGCCGGCCCCGCGCAGCACCGCCAGCGCCCCGTCCCGGTAGCCCGCGATCCCTCGTCCACTCCCAGCAGTGCCAGGCGCAGCCCCAGCCCGCGCCGCCGGTTCAGCCGCGCCAGGGCGTGCGCCAGCACCGCCGAAGTCCTTGCCGCCGGACGCCGCCACGGCCACGGCGTTGCCCGGCCCGTGGGGCGCAGCCCCGGGTTCTGGGGTGCAGCAGCGCCCGCAGCGCCTCGGCCTCAAGGCGGCGAGGAAGCAGCGGGCGGCAGAAGGGGCGCAGCGAGCGCAGAGCAGCGCGGCGGGAGCGGGCAGCGGCTGCAGCGCGGCGGGACATGCCTGGGGAGAAACACCGAAATTAAAGTTGTGATATTGGTTTAGGGGGAAACCCAAAATTGAAATTGTGAAATTGGTTTGGGAGGGAAACATCCCAAAATTGAAATTGAAATTGGTTTGGGGAAATACCAAATTAAAATTGTGAAATTGCTTTATGGGAGAAACATCCCAAATTAAAATTGTTAAATTGGTTTGGGGAAACACCTAAAATTGAGATTGTGAAATTGGTTTTGAGGGGGAAACACCCAAAATTGAAATTGTGAAATTGGTTTGGGGGAAACACCAAAATTGAAAATTGTGAAATTGGTTTGGGAAACACCCAAAATTGAGATTGTGAAATTGGTTTGGGAAACACCCAAAAATTGAAATTGTGATATTGGTTTGGGGAAAACACCCAAAATTGAGATTGTGAAATTGGTTTGGGGGAAACACCCCAAAATTGAAATTGTGAAATTGGTTTGGGGGAAACACCCCAAAATTGAAATTGTGAAATTGGTTTGGGAAACACCCAAAATTGAGATTGTGAAATTGGTTTGGGGGGAAACACCCCAAAATTGAAATTGTGAAATTGTTTTGGGGGGAAACACCCAAAATTGAAATTGTGAAATTGGTTTGGGGAAACACCCAAAATTGAAATTGTGAAATTGGTTTGGGGGAAACACCCAAAATTGAAATTGTGAAATTGGTTTGGGGGAAACACCCAAAATTGAGATTGTGAAATTGTTTTGGGGAAACACCCAAAATTAGAGTTGTGAAATTGGTTTGGGAGGGAAACACCCAAAATTGAAATTGTGAAATTGGTTTGTAGGGAAACACCCAAAATTGAAATTGTGAAATTGGTTTGGGGAAACACCCAAAATTGAGATTGTGAAATTGGTTTGGAAACACCCAAAATTGAGATTGTGAAATTGGTTTGGAAGGAAACACCCCAAAATTGAAATTGTGAAATTGGTTTGGGGGAAACACCAAAATTAAAGTTGTGAAATTGGTTTGGGGGAAACACCCAAAATTGAAATTGTGAAATTGGTTTGGGGAAACACCCAAAAATTGAAATTGTGATATTGGTTTGGGGGAGAAACATCCCAAATTAAAATTGTGAAATTGGTTTGGGGGAGAAACATCCCAAATTAAAATTGTTAAATTGGTTTGGGGGAAACACTCCAAAATTGAAATTGTGATATTGGTTTGGGGGAAACAACCAAAATTGAGATTGTGAAATTGGTTTGAGGGGGAAACACCCAAAATTGAGATTGTGAAATTGGTTTGGGGGAAACACCCCAAAATTGAAATTGTGAAATTGGTTTGGGAAACACCCAAAATTGAAATTGTGATATTGGTTTGGGGAAACACCCAAAATTGAAATTTTGAAATTGGTTTGAGGGGGAAACACCCAAAATTGAAATTGTGAAATTGGTTTGGGGAAACACCCAAAATTGAAATTGTGATATTGGTTTGGGGGAAACACCCAAAATTGAAATTGTGAAATTGGTTTGGGGAGAAACATCCCAAAATTAAAGTTGTTAAATTGGTTTGGGGGAGAAACACCCCAAAATTGAAATTGTGAAATTGGTTTGAGGGGGGAAACACCCAAAATTGAAATTGTGAAATTGGTTTGAGGGGAAACACCCCAAAATTGAAATTGTGAAATTGGTTTGGGGGAAACACCCCAAAAATTGAAATTGTGAAATTGGTTTGGGGGAAACACCCAAAATTGAAATTGTGAAATTGGTTTGGGGGAGAAACATCCCAAAATTGAAATTGTGAAATTGGTTTGGGGGAAACACCCAAAAATTGAAATTGTGAAATTGGTTTGGGGAAACACCCAAAATTGAGATTGTGATATTGGTTTGGGGGAAACATCCCAAAATTGAAATTGTGAAATTGGTTTGGGGGGAAACACCCAAAATTGAGATTGTGAAATTGGTTTGGGGAAACACCCAAAATTGAAATTGTGAAATTGGTTTGGGGGGAAACACCCAAAATTGAAATTGTGAAATTGGTTTGGGGAAACACCCAAAATTGAAATTGTGAAATTGGTTTGGGGGTTAGGGGTGAGGAGGGGAAATTGGGGTGTGGGAGAGTGGGGGCTGGGAAAATGGGGGTGGGGTTGGGTAAATATGAACAGGGGTGGGGAGGGTTTGTTTGGGGAGTTTAAAGTCTGAGTGGGAGACCCGAAATTCGGATGGGAGTAACGAAATTTAGCTTGGGAGCCCCAAAATGCGCTGGGATCAACCAAAATCCAACTGGGAACCCCAAAACCCAGAAGGGATCAGCAAATTTAACTAGGATCAACCAAAATCCACCTGGGAACCCCCAAAATCCAGATGGGAGCAGCCAAATTTAACTAGGGAGCCCCAAAATCCACCTAGGAACCCCAAAATTCACCTTGAAATCCTAAAATCCACCGGGAAACCCCAAAATCCACCAGAAACCCCCAAAATCCACCGGGGGAACTCCCAAAATCCACCTGAAATCCCCAAAATCCACCTGGGAACTCCCAAAATTCACCTTGGAATCCTAAAATCCACCTGGGAACCCCCAAAATCCACCTGGGAACCCCAAAATTCACCTGAGAACCCCAAAATCCAACTGGGAACCCCAAAATCCAACTGGGAACCTCCAAAATCCACCTGGGAACCCCAAAATCCACCTGGGAACCCCAAAATCCAACTGGGAACTTCCCAAAATTCACGTGGGAACCCCAAAATCCACCTGGGAACCCCAAAATTCACCTGGGAACTCCCAAAATCCAACTGGGAACTCCCAAAATCCAACTGGGAACTCCCAAAATCGAACTGGGAACCCCAAAATCCAACTGGGAACTCCCAAAATCCACCTGGGATGACCCAAAATCCAACTGGGAACTCCAAAATCCACCTGGGAACCCCAAAATTCACCTGGGCACTCCCAAAATCCACCTGGGATGACCCAAAATCCAACTGGGAACTCCCCAAAATCCACCTGGGAACCCCCAAAATCCACCTGGGAACCCCAAAATCCAACTGGGAACCCCCCAAAATCCAACTGGGAACCCCAAAATCCAACTGGGAACCCCAAAATCCACCTGGGAACCCCAAAATTCAGCTGGGAACCCCAAAATCCACCTGGGAACCCCAAATTCCACCTGAGAACCCCCAAAATCCACCGGGGAACCCCAAAATCCACCTGGGATCCCCCAAAATCCCACCTGGGAACCCCAAAATCCACCTGGGAACTCCCAAAATCCACCTGGGAACACCAAAATCCACCTGAGAACCCCCAAAATCCACCTGGGAACCCCAAAATCCACCTTGGAATCCTAAAATCCACCGGGGAACCCCAAAATCCTCCTGGGAACCCCCAAAATCCACCGGGAAACCCCCAAAATTCACCTGGGAACCCCAAAATCCTCCTGGGAACCCCCAAAATCCACCGGGAAACCCCCAAAATTCACCTGAGAACCCCCAAAATCCACCTGGGAACCCCCAAAATCCCACCTGGGAACCCCAAAAATCCTCCTGGGAACCCCAAAATCCACCTGGGAACCCCCAAAATTCACATGGGAGCCCCAAAATCCACCTGGGAACCCCAAATTCCACCTGGGAACCCCAAAATCCCCTGAATGGTCCCTCCCAAAATCCCCCAAATCGATCTGAGACCCCCAAAAAACCCCAAATTGGTTCCTCCCGAATATTTTAACTCCCCACCCCCCCAGGACACGAATGGTTCGTCCCAGCCCCCCCAAATGCTCCCCAAATCCCCAAATCCCCCCAAATCTTCCAAATGGTTCCTCCTAAACCCCCCCCCAGGATAGCAATGGTCCCTCCCATCCCCCTCAACCTTCCCAAATTCTCCGTGACGCCCAAAAATCCCCAAATTCTCCCCCAAAACCAAATGGTCTCACCCAAATCCTCCCAAATCCGGTCGAGACCCCCAAAATCCCCAAATCCCCCCCAATTCCACAAAATGGTTTCTGCCCGGACCCCCAAATTCCCGAATTTCCCCCCTCGTACTCGCGGTGGTCGCGCCGAGCGGGCCGCCTCAGGCCGCTCTTTTCCCGTCGTGCCTTGCGCGGGCACGGACCAATCAGCGCCCTTCTTTTCCCGCCTTAACCCCGCCTCAGCGATTTTGACCAATCAGAGCGCTGCTTCCGGGTGGAAAGCGACACCGAAGCCAATCAGCGCGCGACTTCCGGGTTTGTTCGCGCTTCGGCAGCCAATCAGAGCGCGGCTCGCTCAGCCAATCAGCGCAAGCGGTGGGCGGGGTTTAGGGATTGAGGCCCCGCCCACTGACTCTTAAAGGGGCCGCGTACCAAAAAAGGGGGCGGGGTTTAAAGGTTTATGAAAACGGAACTTGCAGGGAGTGGGCGGGGGTTGCCGAAAAGGGCGTGGCCACAGCGGGAACCCCTGAAATTGGGAAGTTTTGGCGGTTTCGGGAGGGGTCACGTGGCCGCAGGGTCAGAAAGGGCGGGCTGGAGGCGCCACACTAATCCCGCCTCGCGCCCCCTCCCCCCACTGCCGCCATGGGCCCCCGGGACCCTCGGTCTCCTCCTGCTGCTGCTCGGTGAGGCCCCTCCCCACCCCTGGGGTTCTTCCCGCCCCTCCCCCACCCGGCGGGACCCCCGCCCTCCCCCACTCCTCGCTGCCCCTCCCCCAAAAGCAGAAGTGGCCGGGCGGGGTGGGGAGGGAATGGCGCAGAAATTGGGGGAATCGGCCCCTCCCCCACCCCGGGGACCTCTCCTCAGCCCCTCCCCACCCTGAGGGACCCCTCCCCTTTTTGGGGTTCCTGCTCTGCCCTCCCCCACCCTTTAGATTCTTTCCAGCCCTCCCCCACCCCAACAAAGGGTGAGGGAGGGGCCGTGTGGGGAGGGGCTCATGGGGAGGGGCTAATCCAGCCCTGCCCCTCCCCCACCCACCCCTCGTTCATTTCCGGTCCCAGGAGCGGCGACAGCTCAGCAAGGTGAGGCCCTCCCCCACCCCGGGGTGACGTCACGAGCGGGTCAAAGGTCACGGAGAGGTCACCCCACCCCCCCCATCCCCCTTTTCCAGAATGTTCCGGCTGCCTGCCGGGGCGGGGCCGATCGCGGCGCTCGTCACCGCTGACGTCATCATGACGCTGCTGATCGCGGGCGGAGCCTATTGGCTGGCGGGGCGGGGCCGCCGAGGTGGGCGGGGCCACGGCCACGGCCCGGTTGTGGGCGGGGCCAACGGGAGGGATCATTTATGGGCGTGGCAAATTGGGCCGGGCCATTTGTGGGCGTGGCCAACGGGGAGAGACCATTTGTGGGCGTGGCCAACGGAAGGGGCAGTTTGTGGGCGTGGCCAATCAGGGGAGGAGCTGTTTGTGGGCGTGGCCAGTGGGAAGGGACTATTTGTGGGCGTGGCCAGTGGGGAGGTGTCATTTCTGGGCGTGGTCACAGAGAGGATCTGGTTGTGGGCGTGGTCACGGGGAGGAGCGTTTGTGGGCGTGGCCAGTGGGAAGGGACTGATTTGTGGGCGTGGCCAACGGCGAGGGATCGTTTATGGGCGTGGTCAACGGGGAGGTGCCATTTGTGGGCGTGGTCAATGGGGAGGGACCATTTGTGGGCGTGGTCACAGGGAGGTGCCATTTGTGGGTGTGGTCACGGGAGGAACCATTTGTGGGCGTGGCCAATGGAGAGGGACCATTTGTGGGCGTGGCCAATGGGGAGGGACAATTTGTGGTCGTGTCCAACGGGAGTGGTCATTTGTGGGTGTGGCCAATGGGAGGGACCATTTGTGGGCGTGGTCACAAGGCGGGACCATTTGTGGGCGTGGCCAACGGGGACGGACAATTTGTGGGCGTGGTCACGGGGAGGGACAATTTGCGGGCGTGGCCAATGGGGAGGGAGCATTTGTGGGCGTGGCCAATAGGGAGGGACAATTTGTGGGCGTGGTCACAGGGCGGGACCATTTGTGGGCGTGGCCAATGGGGAGCGGCCGTTTGTGGGCGTGGTCAATGAGGAGGGACCATTTGTGGGCGTGGTCACGGGGAGGGACCATTTGTGGGCGTGGCCATTGTGAATGGCCGGTTTTGTGGGCGTGACCAACGTGCCAGCTTGTGGGCGTGGCCAATGGGGAGGGGCTGTTTGAGTTTCTACTGGGAGCACTGGGAGGGCACTGGGAGTAACTGGGAGCACCGAGAGGGCATTGGGAGACCTCAGGAGTGTTACTGGGAGCACTGGGAGTTACTGGGGTTTACTGGGAGCACTGGGGAGTCCACTTGAGGGTCACTGGGAGGGCACTGGGGGTTACTGGTGGTTACTGGGAGGCACTGGGAGTTACTGGGAGAGCACTGGGGGATACTGTGGGATACTGGGGGTTACTGGGAGAGCACTGGGAGAGCTCAGAAGGGTTACTGGGAGCACTGGGAGTTACTGGGAGTAACTGGGGTTTACTGGGAGCACTGGGAGTCCGCTTGAGGGATCCTGGGAGGGCACTGGGGTTACTGGGAGGGCACTGGGAGAGCCTAGAGGTGTTACTGGTAGCACTGGGGGTTACTGGGAGGGCACTGGGAGAACTCCAGAGGTGTTACTGGTAGCACTGGGGTTACTGGGAGGGCACTGGGAGAACTCAGAGGTGTTACTGGGAGCACTGGGAGGACACTGGGAGTAACTGGGAGAGCTCAGGAGCGCATTGGAGCACTGGGAGGGCACTGAGGGTGTTGCTGGTAGCACTGGGAGGGCACTGGGGGTTACTGGGAGCACTGGGAGTTACTGGGAGGGCACTGGGAGAACTCAGGACTGTTACTGGGAGCACTGGGAGTTACTGGGAGTAACTGGGAGAGCTCAGGAGTGTTACTGGGAGCACTGGGAGGGCACTAGGGTTACTGGGAGTTACTGGGAGGGCACTGGGGGTCACTGGGAGGGCACTGGGAGAGCTCCAGGAGCCGCTACTGGGAGCACTGGGAGTTACTGGGAGGGCACTGGGAGAGCTCAGAGGTGTTACTGGGAGCACTGGGAGTTACTGGGAGGGCACTGGGAGGGCACTGGGGGTTACTGGGAGCACTGGGAGGGCACTGAGGGTTACTGGGAGTTACTGGGAGGGCACTGGGAGAGCTCAGGAGCCGCTTTCTGGGAGCACTGGGAGGGCACTGAGGATTACTGGGACGGCACTGGGAGTTACTGGGAGGGCACTGGGAGTTACTGGGAGGGCACTGGGCGTTACCGGGATTACTGGGAGGGCACTGGGGGTTACTGGGAGGGCACTGGGAGTTACTGGGAGGGCACTGGGAGTTACTGGGAGGGCACTGGGCGTTACCGGGATTACTGGGAGGGCACTGGGGGTTACTGGGAGTAACTGGGAGTGCTCAGGAATGTTACTGGGAGCACTGGGAGTTACTGGGAGAGCACTGGGAGAGCTCAGGAGTGTTACTGGGAGCACTGGGAGGGCACTGAGGGTTACTGGGAGGGCACTGGGAGTTACTGGGAGGGCACTGGGGTTACTGGAGGGCACTGGGAGTGCTCAGGAGTGTTACTGGGAGCACTGAGGGGGCACTGGGGTTACTGGGAGTAACTGGGAGAGCTCAGGAGCGTTACTGGGAGCACTGGGAGGGCACTGAGGGTGCTGCTGGTAGCACTGGGAGGGCACTGGGGTTACTGGGAGTTACTGGGAGGGTACTGGGAGTTACTGGGAGGGCACTGGGGGTTACTGGGAGGGCACTGGGAGTGCTCAGGAGTGTTACTGGGAGCACTGAGGGGGCACTGGGGTTACTGGGAGTAACTGGGAGTGCTCAGGAGCCGTTACTGGGAGCACTGGGAGGGCACTGGGGTTACCGGGAGTTACTGGGAGGGCACTGGGGTTACTGGGAGGGCACTGGGGGTTACTGGGAGTTACTGGAGGGCACTGGGGTTACTGGGAGGGCACTGGGGGTTACTGGGAGGGCACTGGGAGAGCTCAGGAGCGCTTCTGGGAGCACTGGGAGGGCACTGAGGATTACTGGGACGGCACTGGGAGTTACTGGGAGGGCACTGGGAGTTACTGGGAGGGCACTGGGCGCTACCGGGATTACTGGGAGGGCACTGGGGTTACTGGGAGGGCACTGGGAGTTACTGGGAGGGCACTGGGAGTTACTGGGAGGGCACTGGGCGTTACCGGGGATTACTGGGGAGGGCACTGGGGTTACTGGGAGTAACTGGGAGTGCTCAGGAATGTTACTGGGAGCACTGGGAGTTACTGGGAGAGCACTGGGAGAGCTCAGGAGTGTTACTGGGAGCACTGGGAGGGCACTGAGGGTTACTGGGAGGGCACTGGGAGTTACTGGGAGGGCACTGGGGGTTACTGGGAGGGCACTGGGAGTGCTCAGGAGTGTTACTGGGAGCACTGAGGGGGCACTGGGGGTTACTGGGAGTAACTGGGAGAGCTCAGGAGCCGTTACTGGGAGCACTGGGAGGGCACTGAGGGTGTTGCTGGTAGCACTGGGAGGGCACTGGGGGTTACTGGGAGTTACTGGGAGGGTACTGGGAGTTACTGGGAGGGCACTGGGGGTTACTGGAGGCACTGGAGTGCTCAGGAGTGTTACTGGAGCACTGAGGGGGCACTGGGGTTACTGGGAGTAACTGGGAGTGCTCAGGAGCGCTACTGGGAGCACTGGGAGGGCACTGGGGGTTACCGGGAGTTACTGGGAGGGCACTGGGGGTTACTGGGAGGGCACTGGGGTTACTGGGAGTTACTGGGAGGGCACTGGGGGTTACTGGGAGGGCACTGGGGTTACTGGGAGGGCACTGGGAGTTACTGGGAGGGCACTGGGGGTTACCGGGGGTTACTGGGAGGGCACTGGGGTTACTGGGAGTTACTGGGCGGGCGCGGCTCTGACAGGGGCGTGGCTTGACGTGGCCCCGCCCCCAGCCCCGCCCAAGCCCCGCCCCCGGAGCCGGACTCGCATTACCAGGAGCTGCAGGGCGCGCGCGCGGATCTCTACAGCGAGCTGAAGTGCTGAGTGCGCCTCCCGCGCCCGCGCCGCCATTAAAGCGCTTTTGTAATCGCTTTTGTCCGTTTTGCGCCGGTTTCGCCCCAAATCCGCGTCCGCTTTTGCGTCGTCGCGCCGCGTGACGTCATCGCGGCGCGCCGGAAGTGCCCTCAGGCGGGCGGAAGTGCTTGAGGAGCGGTTCAGCCATGGCGGCGGCGGCGCTCTGGAGCGGCCGGCCGGAATGGTGGCGGAGCGCGCCCGGGGCCGCGGTGATGGCGGCGGAGCCGCGGCGGTGGCGGAGGTGAGGGCCGCGGCCAAGAGCGGCGAGGAGCGGCTGAAGGAGATGGAGGCGGAGATGGCGCTGTGAGGGGAAGGAGCGGCGCGGGCGGCATGGCGGGTGGGCGGGGTGCTGCCATGGCAACGGGGGCGGGGCCTGGGAGGGGAGGCTGGGGTTGCCGCGGCAACGGGGCGGGGCTTGGCTGGGGAGTGGGGCGGTGCCGTAATAAAGGGGCGGGGCTTGGGGAGTGTGGTGGTGCCATGGTAATGGGGCGGGGCTTCGAGAGGGGAGTGGGTGTTGCCATGGAAACGGGGCGGGCTTGGGAGGGGGAGCCTGGGGTTGTCATGACAACGGGGGCGGGGCTTGGCTGGGAGAGTGTGGCGGTGCCATTATAAAGGGTGGGCTTTGGCGCTGCCATGGCAACGGAGGCGGGGCTTGGGGAGGGGAGGGTGTTGCCATGGAAACGGGGGCGGGGCTTGGGGAGGAGCCTGGGGTTGCCACAGCAACGGGGGCGGGGCTTGGCTGGGGAGTGGCGGTGCCGTAATAAAGGGGCGGGGTTTGGGGTTGCCACGGCAACGGGGGCGGGGCTTGGGGTGGAGTGTGGGAGTGCCTTGGAAACGGGGCGGGGCTTGGGGTTGCCATGGAAACGGGGGCGGGGCTTCGGGAGGGGAGTGTGGGGTAACCATAGCAACGGGGGCGGGGCCTGGTAACTGGGCGGAGCTTGGGGTTGCTATGGCAACGGGCGGGCTTGGGGTTGTGGGAGGGGCAATGTGGGGTCACCCGTCTGTACTGGTTCATACTGGTCTGTGCTGGTCCATACTGGTCTGTGCTGGTTCATACTGGTCTGTGGTGGTCCATACTGGTCTGTACCGATCTGTACTGGTCCATACTGGTCTGTGCTTGTTCATACTGGTCTGTACTGGTTCATACTGGTCTGTGCTGGTCCATACTGGTCTGTACCGATCTGTACTGATCCATACTGGTCTGTGCTTGTTCATACTGGTCTGTACTGGTTCATACTGGTCTGTGCTGGTCCATACTGGCCTGTACTGGTTTTTCTTGGTCCATACTGGTCCATATAGATCCTTACCAGTGTATACTGGTCAGTACTGGTCATTATTTGTCCGTACTGGTCCTTACTGCTTGTTACTGGTCCGTACTGGCCCATACTGGTCCATACCAGGCCCTACTGGTCCGTATTGGTTTATACTGGTTTATACTGGTACATAGTGGTTTATACTGCTCCATGCTGGTCCATACTGGTTCATACTGGTTCTTACTGGCCCATACTGGTGTGTACTGGTGCACGCTGACCCATACTGGTTTATACTGGTCGTTACTTGTCCATATTGGTATATATTGGTCCATACTGGTCCATACTGGTCTGTACTGGTTTGTACTGGTCCGTACTGGTTCATAGTAGTTCATACTGGTCCGTACTGGTTCTTATTGGTTTGTACTGGTGCAGGTTCGAGCAGGAGGTGCTGGGGCTCCTGGCCCCGCCCCCCGGGGGAGCCGCTGGCCCCGCCCCCGTTCTGCGGCCAATCATCGCCACCAACACCTACCAGCAGGTGTGGCACCGTGTCACCGTGTCACCAAATGTCACCTGTGTCACCTGAGTGTCACCTGTGTGTCACCTGTGTCACCAAATATCACCTGAGTGTCACCTGGAGTGTCACCTGTGTCACCTGTGTCACCTGTGTGTCACCTGAGTGTCACCTGTGTTACCTGTGTCACCTGTGTCACCTGTGTCACCTGAGTGTCACCTGTGTCACCTGTGTCACCTGTGTGTCACCTGAGTGTCACCTGTGTGTCACCAAATGTCACCTGTGTCACTGTGTCACCCGTGTCATCCGTGTCACCCGTGTCACCTGTGTCACCTGTGTCACCTGAGTGTCACCTGAGTGTCACCTGTGTCACCTGTGTCACCTGTGTGTCACCTGTGTCACCTGTGTCACCTGAGTGTCACCAAATGTCACCTGAGTGTCATCTGTGTGTCACCTGTGTCACCTGTGTCACCTGTGTCACCTGAGTGTCACCTGTGTCACCTGTGTCATCTGTGTCACCTGTGTCACCTGTGTCATCTGTGTTACCTGTGTGTCACCCGTGTCACCCGTGTCACCTGAGTGTCACTTGTGTCACCTGAGTGTCACCTGTGTCACCCGTGTCACCTGTGTCACCTGTGTCACCTGTGTCACCTGTGTCACCTGTGTCACCCGTGTCACCGTGTCACCAAATGTCAGCTGTGTCACCTGAGTGTCACCTGAGTGTCACCTGAGTGTCACCTGTGTCACCTGTGTGTCCCCCAATGTCTCCTGTGTGTCACCTGTGTCACCAAATGTCACCTGTGTGTCACCCGTGTCACCTGTGTCATCTGTGTCACCTGTGTCACCTGAGTGTCACCTGAATGTCACCTGTGTGTCACCTGTGTGTCACCCATGTCACCTGTGTTACCTGTGTCACCTGAGCATCACCAAATGTCACTCGTGTCCCCAATGTCACCAAATGTCCCCAAGTGTCACCCCTGTCCCCTCAGTGTCCGTCTGTCCCAGGTCCAGCAGTCCTCTGTCCCCCTCAGTGTCCGTCTGTCCCCTCAGTGTCCGTCTGTCCCCAGGTCCAGCAGTCCCTCTGTCCCCCTCAGTGTCCCTCTGTCCCCCTCAGTGTCCGCCTGTCCCCTCAGTGTCCCCCTGTCCCTCAGTGTCCGTCTGTCCCCAGGTCCAGCAGTCCCTCTGTCCCTCTGTCCATCTGTCCCCTCAGTGTCCGTCTGTCCCTCAGTGTCCCCTGTCCCCTCAGTGTCCGCTCTGTCCCCTGTCCCCTGTCCCCTCAGTGTCCGTCTGTCCCCTCAGTGTCCGTCTGTCCCCAGGTCCAGCAGTCCCTCTGTCCGTCTGTCCCTCAGTGTCCGTCTGTCCCCTCAGTGTCCTCTGTCCCCTCAGTGTCCGTCTGTCCCCAGGTCCAGCAGTCCCTCTGTCCGTCTGTCCCTCAGTGTCCGTCTGTCCCTCAGTGTCCCTCTGTCCCCCTCAGTGTCCGTCTGTCCCCAGGTCCAGCAGTCCCTCTGTCCCTCAGTGTCCGCCTGTCCCCTCAGTGTCCGTCTGTCTGTCCCTAGGTCCAGTAGTCCTCTGTCCCCTCAGTGTCCGCTCTGTCCCCTCAGTGTCCGTCTGTCCCTAGGTCCAGCAGTCCCTCTGTCCCTGTCCCTCTCAGTGTCCGTCTGTCCCTCTGTCCGCTCTGTCCCCTCTAGTGTCCGCTCTGTCCCCAGGTCCAGCAGTCCTCGAGGCTCGCTGCCGGCCGCCGCCGCCACCGTCCCGCCCCTTGGGGACGCCCCCGGTGCCGTTCGTGGGGCCAGGTCGGTAATCACCGCTGTCCTCAAATGTCCCCAAATGTCCCCGGTGTCCCCAAATGTCCCTAAATGTCCCCCGGTGTCTCCTGGTGTCCCCTAATGTCCCCTGTCCCCAGCAGTGTCACCGCAGAGGGCACCGATCCTGCGCCCGGCCTTCGCGGCCACACGTGCTGCAGCGGCCGGGTGAGGGACAGGGACACTGGGGACACTGGGGGACACTGGGGATTGGGGACACTGGGGAGGGATTGGGGGATTTGGGACATTGGGGACATTGGGGGTATTGGGGACATTGGGGACACTGGGGACACTGGGGAGACTTGGGGACATTGGGGACACTGGGGACATTGGGGACGTTGGGGAGATTTGGGGACACTGGTGACATTGGTGTCACTGGTGTCACTGGGGACACTGGGGGTATTGGGGGTATTGGGGACATTGGGGACACTGGGAGATATTGGGGACATTGGGGAATTGGGGACATTGGGGACACTGGGAGATATTGGGGACATTGGGGAATTGGGGACATTGGGGACACTGGGAGATATTGGGGACATTGGGGGAATTGGGGACATTGGGGACACTGGGAGATATTGGGGACATTGGGGGAATTGGGGACACTGGGGACACTGGGGACATTGGGGACACTGGGGGCTTTGGGGACACTGGGGGATTGGGGGATTGGGGTTTGGGGACATTGGTGCCACTGGTGATGTTGGCATTGGGGACATTTTGGGGACACTGGTTTCACTGGTGTCACTGGTGTCACTGGTGTGTCACTGGTGTGTCACTGGTGTGTCACTGGTGCCACTGGTGTGTCACTGGTGTTACTGGTGTCACTGGTGTGTCACTGGTGCGTCACTGGTGTTACTGGTGTGTTACTGGTGCCACTGGTGTGTTACTGGTGCCACTGGTGACATTGGGATTGGGGACACTGGGGGCACTGGTGTCACTGGTGTGTCACTGGTGTGTCACTGGTGCCACTGGTGTGTTACTGGTGTGTCACTGGTGTGTTACTGGTGCCACTGGTGTCACTGGTGTGTCACTGGTGCCACTGGTGCCACTGGTGCCACTGGTGTTACTGGTGTGTCACTGGTGTGTCACTGGTGTGTCACTGGTGCCACTGGTGACACTGGTGTTCCCTCTGTCCCAGGCCGGGCCCCCGCCCCCGCTGTCCTGCGCCCCCGGCGCCATGGTGGGGTGGGGGTGGGGTGGGGTGGGGTGGGCCGCCCTGGGCGCTCTCTCCGCCCCCTGCTGCTCGCCCCTCCCCACTGCAGCGACTCTCAGCCCGCTGGGGCGGCGATGGGCGGAGCCATGAGAGCGGCCAGCCCGGTGAGACTGGGAGCACTGGGAGGGACTGGGAGGGACTGGGAGGGGAATGGGGGCACTGGGAGGGACTGGGATGGGAATGGGAGGGACTGGGAGGGACTGGGATGGGAATGGGAGGGACTGGGAGGGACTGGGAGGGATTGGGGGACTGGGAGGGACTGGGAGGGACTGGGGGGACTGGGATGGGAATGGGAGGGACTGGGAGGGGAATGAGAGGGACTGGGGGGACTGGGATGGGAATGGGAGGGACTGGGATGGGACTGGGAGGGACTGGGAGGGGACTGGGAGGAGATTGGGAGGGAATGGGAGGGACTGGGAGGGGATTGGGAGGGACTGGGGGACTGGGATGGGACTGGGGGACTGGGAGGGATTGGGGGAAACTGGGATAAACTGGGAGGGACTGGGAGGGACTGTGGGGGATTGGGAGGAACTGGGATGGGACTGGGAGGGACTGGGATGGGAATGGGGGTACTGGGAGGGCATTGGGGGAAACTGGGAGGAACTGGGAATTGATTGCGAGGGACTGGGGGCACGAGGAGAAACTGGGTTGAACTGGAAGGGGATTGGGATGTACTGGGAGGGACTGGGATAAACTGGGAGGGACTGGGAGGGTTTCTGGGGAGAGTTCCAGGACGAATTTGGGCAGAAATTTGGGATTTTTTTTGCTGAATTTGGTTTTTTGGGCAACAGTTTTGGGGATTTTTTGGGCTAAATTTGGGATTTTTGGGCTAAATTTGGGATTTTTGGACCAGAATTTGGAGGTTTTGGGGCAGAAATTTGAAATTTTTCGGGCTGTATTTGGGAATTTTTTGGGCTAGATTTGGGATTTTTTGGCTAAATTTGGGACTTTTTGGCTAAATTTGGGATTTTTGGGCTAAATTTGGGATTTTTGGGCTAAATTTGGGATTTTTGGATCAGAATTTGGGGTTTTGGGCAGAAATTTGAAAATTTTTCGGGCTGTATTTGGGAATTTTTGGGCTAAATTGTCAATTTTTGGGAGGAAATTTGGGATTTTTCGGGCTAAATTAGAGGTTTTTGGGCAGAAATTTGGGAAATTTTTTGCTAAATTTGGCATTTTTTAGGCTGTATTTGGGGTTTTTGGGTTAAATTTGGGGTTTTTTGGGCAGAAATTTGGGCAATTTTTGGGCTGTAATTCGGGGTTTTTGGGCTGTATTTGGCATTTTTTTTGGCTGTATTTGGGATTTTTTGGGCTGTATTTGGCATTTGTTTTGGCTGTATTTGGGATTTTTGGGCTGTATTTGGCATTTTTTGGGCTGTATTTAGGATTTTTGGCCTGAATTTGGGGTTTTTGGGCTGAATTTGGGACATTTTTGGGCTGGAATTTGGGGTTTTTCGGGCTGAAATTTGGGGTTTTTTGGGCTGTATTTGGGTTTTGGGCTGTATTTGGGTTTTTGGGCTGTATTTGTGGTTTTTGGGCTGAATTTGGGACTTTTTTGGCTGAATTCGGGGGTTTTTTTGGGGCTGTATTTGGATTTTTTGGGCTGAATTTGGGATTTTTTGGGCTGAATTTGGGGTGTTTTTGGGCTGAATTTGGGGTGTTTTTGGGCTGTATTTGGGTTTTTTGGGCTGTATTTGGGTTTTTGGGCTGTATTTGTGGTTTTTGGGCTGAATTTGGGACTTTTTTGGCTGAATTCGGGGTTTTTGGGGCTGTATTTGGATTTTTGGCCTGAATTTGGGGTTTTTGGGCTGAATTTGGGACATTTTGGGCTGAATTTGGGGTTTTTCGGGCTGAAATTTGGGGTTTTTTCCGGGCTGTATTTGGGATTTTTGGGCTGAATTTGGGTTTTTGGGGCAGAAATTTGGGATTTTTTGGGCTGAATTTAGGATTTTTTGGCTAAATTTGGCATTTTTTCAGGCTGTATTTGGGGTTTTTGGGCTAAATTTGGGATTTTTTGGGCCAAATTTGAATTTTGGCTGTATTTGGGGATTTTTGGGCTGTATTTGGGGATTTTTTGGGCTGTATTTGGGGTTTTTGGGCTGAATTTCGGATTTTTTGGGCTGTATTTGGGATTTTTTGGCTAAATTCGGGGTTTTTTGGGCAGGAAATTTGGGGTTTTGGGGCTGAATTTGGGGTTTTTGGGCTGAATTTGGGGTTTTTATGGGCAGAAATTTGGGCAATTTTTTGGGCTGAATTTGGGATTTTTTGGGCTGAATTTGGGTTTTTTGGGCTAAATTTGGCTTTTTTGGGCTGTATCTGGAGATTGTTTCGGGCTGAATTTGGGGTTTTTTTGGGCTGAATTTGGGGTTTTTGGGCTGAATTTGGGATTGTTTTGGGCAGAAATTTGGGCAATTTTTTGGGCTGAATTGGGATTTTTTTGGGCTGAATTTGGCATTTTTGGGCTGAATTTGGGGTGTCAGCCTGACCCCCGCTTCTCCCCACGCAGGCGGGGGGAGGTGCCCGTGCCCCCTGCCCCCGGCGGTCAGCGGGACCCCGTCGCCTCTCCCCCGGGGCCCCCAAGCCCACCCCCCCGTCATCCAGGCCGCGCCCACCGCCTACCCCGCCCCCCCCCCGGGCGCCCCCCCCCCGGTGAGCCCCAAATGTCCCCAAATGTCACCAAGTGTCACCTGGGATCCCAAAATGTCCCCAAAATGTCCCCAAGTGTCACCTGGGACCCCAAAAATGGCACCTGGGAACCCAAAATGTCCAAAATGTCACCTGGGAACTCAGAATTTCACCTGGGACCCCAAAAATGGCACCTGGGACCCCAAAATGTCCAAAGATTTCACCTGGGATCCCAAAATGTCCCCTGGGAACCCAAAATGTCCCCATGTGTCACCTGGGAACCCAAAATGTCCAAAATGTCACCTGGGATCCCCAAAATGTCCAAAATGTCACCTGGGAACCCCAAAATGTCACCTGAGACCCTAAAATGTCTCCAAGTGTCACCTGGGAACCCAAAAATGTCCAAAAATGTCACCTGGGAACCCAAAAATGGCACCTGGGATCCCCAAAATGGCACCTGAGACCCCAAAAATGTCCCCAAATGTCACCTGGGAACCCAAAAATGTCACCTGGGACCCTAAAATGTCTCCAAGTGTCACCTGGGACCCCAAAAATGTCACCTGGGACCCTAAAATGTCTCCAAGTGTCACCTGGGACCCCCAAATGACCAAAATGTGACCTGGGACCCCAAAATGTCCAAAAATTTCACCTGGGACTCTAAAACAACACCTGGGACCCCAAAATGTCCTCAAATGTCCTCAAATATCACCTGGGATCCCAAAGTGTCCCCAAGTGTTACCTGGGAACCCAAAATGTCCAAAATTTCACTTGGGACCCCAAAATGTCACCTGGGACCCCAAAATGTCACCTGGACCCCAAAATGTCCCCAAGTGTCCCCAAATGTTACCTGGGATCCCAAAATGTCCAAAATGTCATCTGGGAACCCAAAAATGTCACCTGGGACCCCAAAATGTCACCTGGGACCCTAAAATGTCTCCAAGTGTCACCTGGGAACCCAAAAATGTCCCAAATGTCCCCAAATTTAACCTGGGACCCCAAAATGTCATCTGGACCCCAAAATGTCACCTGGGACCCCAAAATGTCACTTGGGAACCCAAAATATCCCCAAATGTCTCCAAATGTCACCTGGGATCCCCAAATGTCCCTAAATGTCACCTGGGATCCCAAAATGTCACATGGGACCCCAAAATGTCACCTGGGACCCCAAAATTTCACCTGGGACCCCAAAAATGTCCCCAAATGTCACCTGGGAACCCAAAATGGCACCTGGGATCCCCAAAAATGTCCCAAATGTCCTGAAGTGTCACCTGGGAACCCAAAATGTCACTTGGGAACCCAAAAATGGCACCTGGGACCCCCTAAGTGTCCCCAAGTGTCCCCAAGTGTCACCTGAGACCCCAAAAATGTCCCAAAATTTCACCTGGGACCCCAAAATGTCACCTGGACCCCAAAAATGTCCCCAAGTGTCCCCAAATGTCACCTGGACCCCAAAATGTCCCAAAATGTCGCTTGGAATCCCAAAATGTCCCAAAATGTCCCCAAATGTCACCTGGACCCCAAAATGTCCCAAAGTGTCCACAAATGTCACCTGGGACTCCCCAGTTGTCCCCAAACATCCCTGGGACCCCCAAAATGTCCAAAATTTCACTTGGGACCCCAAAATGTCCCCAAATGTCACCTGTGACCCCAAAATGTCCCCAAATCTCATCTGGACCCCAAAATGTCCCTAAATGTCACCTGGGACCCCAGAATGTCCAAAAATTTCACCTGGGACCCTAAAATGTCACCTGGGACCCCAAAATGTCCCCAAATGTCACCTGGGACCCCAAAATGTCCCCAAAATGTCACCTGGGACCCCAAAATGTCACCTGGACCCCAAAATGTCCCCAAATGTCACCTGGACCCCAAAATGTCCCTAAATGTCACCTGGGACCGCTAAAATGTCCAAAATTTCACCTGGGACCCCAAAATGTCCCCAAATATCACCTGGGACCTCAAAATGTCACCTGGAACCCCAAATGTCACCTGGGACCCTAAATGTCCCCCTGTGGCCCCCGCCCCCTTTAACCCCTCTCCTTTCGCCCCTCCCCCAGGAGGAGACCCCGCCCCCCGGGCCCCGCCCCTGAGGAGCTCCCGGATCGGGCCCAGCCTGCCGGCCCCGCCCCCTCGCCATGGCTACACTCCCCTCCAGAGCTGCGCTCGGCCCCGCCTACCTGAGTGCCGGCGCCCCGCCTCTGTGGCGGCCACGCCCCAGGAGCCGCCGTTCCCCGTGCCGGAGGTGGGCGGGGCTTAAAGGGGCGTGGTCTGAGTGGGTGTGGCCAGAGGAGGGATGGGCGTGGTTGTGATTGGACAGGATGGTGGGAAGGGGTGTGGCCTCTGTGGTGGGTGGGCGTGGTTTTAAAAACTGGGCGTCTTTAGAAAAATGATTGACAGGTAAATGGGAAAGGAGTGTGGTTTGCAGGAAGGGGGCATGGTTGCAAGAAATGATTGACAGGTAAAGGGGAAGGGGTGTGGTCTCTGGGGTAGGGGGCGTGGCCTGCAGAAAGTGGGTGTGGCTGTAAGAAATGATTGACAGGTAAATGGGAGGGGTGTGGCTTCCAGGGTGGGTAGGCGTGGCTTGGGAGAGTGAGTGTGGTTTTAATGATTGACAGGTAAGTGGGAAGGGGCGTGGCTTTGTGGGCTGGGTGAGCGTGGTTTAAGAAAGTGGGCGTGGTTAGAAATGATTGACGGGTGAATGGGAAGGGGCGTGGCCACAAGGGGTGTCATGGGTGATTGACAGGTGCCCCTTAAGCAAGGACAGGGCTGTGAGGAAGGGGGCGGAGCCTCCAAATTTTTATCTCGCGGCTGGGTGGGCGTGTTCTGTGTGATTGACAGGTGTTCATTACAATGGGCTGGGGAAAAGGGGGCGGAGCCTCCAAATTTTTATCTCGTGGCTGGGTGGGCGTGTCTAAAGAGGGGTGGGCGGTTCCAGCAGGTGATTGACAGGTGTCCATTACAATAGGCTGGGCAAAAGGGGGCGGTGCCTCGAAATTTTTATCTCGCGGCTGGGTGGGCGTGTCCGAAGGGGGGTGGGCGTGTCCAGCGGGTGATTGACATCTGTCCATTACAATGGGCTGTGGAAAAGGGGCGGAGCCTCGAAAATTTTAACTCGCGGCTGGGTGGGCGTGTCCGAAAGCGGGTGGGCGTGTCCAGCAGGTGATTGACAAGTGTCCATTACAATAAGCTGGGGAAAGGGGCGGAGCCTCCAAATTTTTATCTCGTGGCTGGGTGGGCGTGTCCGAGGGGGTGGGCGTGTCCAGCGGGTGATTGACAGGTGCCCGCAGGTGGGGGCGGAGCCGGCGGCCGAGGACAAGCGCAAGGGGCGGGGCGAGCGGCTCAAGCGCTGCATCCGCACGGCCGCCGGCAGCAGCTGGGAGGACCCCAGCCTGCTGGAGTGGGACGCTGGTACGGACTGGGACGGACTGGGAGGGACTGGGAGGGATTGGGAGGGACTGGGAGGGACTTGGAGGGGATTGGGAGGGACTGGGAGGGACTGGGAGGGATTGGGATAAATTGGGAGGGACTGGGAGGGAACTGGGAGGGACTGGGATGGACTGGGAGGGACTGGGAGGGGATTGGGAGGGACTGGGAGGGATTGGGATAAATTGGGAGGGACTGGGAGGAAACTGGGAGGAACTGGGATGGACTGGGAGGGGATTGGGAGCACCAGGGAGGGTACTGGGATAAACTGGGAGGAACTGGGAGGGGATTGAGAGGGACTGGGAAGGGATTGGGATGGACTGGGAGGGAACTGGGATTAATTGGGAGGGACTGGGAAGGGATTGGGATGAACTGGGAGGGAACTGGGATGGACTGGGAGGGGATTGGGAGCGCCAGGGAGGGGACTGGGATAAACTGGGAGGAACTGGGAGGGGATTGGGAGGGACTGGGAGGAGTGGGATAAACTGGGAGGGGATTGGGAGGGACTGGGATGGACTGGGAGGGGATTCGGGGGACTGGGATAAATTGGGAGGGACTGGGAAGGGATTGGGATGGACTGGGAGGGAACTGGGAGGGACTGGGAGGAACTGGGAGGGACTGGAGGGTCTCCCAGTGAGTTTTGGGGTGACCCCGTGACCCCAGATGTCCCAATGACCCCATCACAATTTTACAACCCTAAAACGACCCAAAATCGCAGTTTTTCACTCCAAACCCAAATAATTTCCAAAATTTTCAATTTTTGAACCCTAAAATGACCTAAAATCGCCATTTTCTCACCCAAAACGCAAATAATTTCCAAATTTTTCAATTTTTGAACCCCAAAACGACCCAAAATCGCCATTTTTCGCCCCAGACCCAAATAATTTTCAAATTTTCAATTTTTGAATCCTGAAACGACCCAAAATCGCCGTTTTTCACCCCCAACCCAAATAATTTCCAAATTTTCAATTTTTGAAGCCTAAAACTACGCAAAATCGCCATTTTTCACCCCAAACCCAAATAATTTCCAAATTTTTCAATTTTAGAGCCCTGAAACGACCCAGAATCGCCGTTTCTTGCCCCAAACCCAAATAATTTCCAAATTTTTCAATTTTTGAACCCTAAAACGACTCAAAATTACCTGTTTTCACCTCAAACCCAAATAATTTCCAAATTTTCAATTTTAGAACACTAAAACGACCCAAAATTGGTGGTTTTCGCCCCAAACCAGACGATTTCCAGATTTTTCAATTTTTGAATCCTGAAATGACCCAAAACCGCCGTTTCTCACCCCAAACCCAAATAATTTCCAAATTTTTCAATTTTTTGAACCCTGAAATGACCCAAAATCGCTGTTTTTCACGCAAAACCCAAATAATTTCCAAACTTTGCAATTTTTGAAGCCTGAAACGACCCAAATTTGCCATTTTTTGCCCCAAACCAGGCAATTTTCAGATTTTTCAATTTTAGAGCCCTGAAATGACCCAAAATCGCCATTTTTCGCCCCAAACCCAAATAATTTCCAAATTTTTCAATTTTCGAACCCTAAAACGACCCAAAATCGCCATTTTTCACCCCAAATTTAGACAATTTTCAGAATTTTTTTTGGAAATTTGTGGAATGATGTTAATGATGAAATCCTGAACCTGACCCTGAAATTTGGGGTGACCTCAGATGTCCCGATGACCCCATCACAATTTTTGAACCCCAAAACGACCCAAAATCGCCATTTTTCACCCTAAACCCAAATAATTTCCAAATTTTCAATTTTAGAACCCTAAAACGACCCAAAATCGCCGTTTTTCACCCCAAACCAGACGATTTCCAGATTTTTTTAATTTTAGAGCCATAAAATGACCCAAAATCTCCTTTTCTCACCCCAAACCCAAATAATTTCCAAAATTTTCAATTTTTGAACCCTAAAATGACCCAAAATCGCCATTTTTCACCCAAAACCCAAATAATTTCCAAAATATTCAGTTTTTGAAGCCTAAAACGACCCAAAATCGCAATTTTTCACCCCAAACCCAAATAATTTCCAAAATTTTCAATTTTTGAACCCTAAAATGACCCAAAATCGCCGTTTCTCACCCCAAACCCAAATAATTTCCAAAATACTCAAATTTTGAACCCCGAAACGACCCAAAATCGCCGTTTTCTCACCCCAAACCCAAATAATTTCTGAAATATTCAATTTTTGAACCCCGAACGACCCAAAATCGCCATTTCTCACCCCAAACCCAAATAATTTCTGAAATATTCAATTTTTGAACCCCGGAACGACCCAAAATGGCCGTTTCTCACCCCAAACCCAAATAATTTCCAAAATTTTCAATTTTTGAATCCTAAAATGACCTAAAACCGCCATTTTTCACCCAAAACCCAAATAATTTCCAAAATATTCAATTTTTGAACCCTGAAACGACCCAAAATCGCCGTTTTCTCACCCCAAACCCAAATAATTTCCAAAATTTTTCAATTTTTGAACACTAAAACGACCCAAAATCGCCATTTCTCACCCCAAACCCATATAATTTCCGAAATATTCAATTTTTGAACCCCGAAACGACCTAAAATCGCCATTTTTCACCCCAAACCCAAATAATTTCCAAAATATTCAATTTTTGAACCCTAAAACGACCCAAAACGGCCGTTTTCTCACCCAAAACCCAAATAATTTCCGAAATTTTCAATTTTTGAATCCTAAAATGACCTAAAACTGCCATTTTTCACCCAAACCCAAATAATTCCCGAAATATTCAATTTTTGAACCCCGAAATGACCCAAAATCGCCATTTCTCACCCCAAACCCAAATAATTTCCGAATTTTCAATTTTCGAACCCTAAAACGACCTAAAATCGCCATTTCTCACCCCAAACCCAAATAATTTCCAAAATATTCAATTTTTGAACCCTAAAATGACCTAAAATCTCCATTTTTCGCCCCAAACCCAAATAATTTCCAAAATTTTCAATTTTTGAACCCCTAAACGACCCAAAATCACCATTTCTCACCCCAAACCCAAATAATTTCCGAATATTCAATTTTTGAACCCCGAAATGACCCCAAACGTCGCTTCTCACCCCCAAACCCAAATAATTTCCGGAATTTTCAATTTTTGAACCCCGAAATGACCCAAAATCGCCATTTCTCACCCCAAACCCAAATAATTTCCGGAATTTTCAATTTTCGAACCCTAAAACGACCTAAAATCGCCATTTCTCACCCCAAACCCAAATAATTTCCAAAATTTTCAATTTTTGAACCCTAAAACGACTCAAAATCGCCATTTCTCACCCCAAACCCAAATAATTTCCGGAATATTCAAATTTTGAACCTCGAAACGACCCAAAATCGCCATTTTCTCACCCCAAACCCAAATATATTCCGAAATATTCAATTTTTGAACCCCGAAACGACCCAAACCGGCCGTTTCTCGCCCCGATCCAGACGATTTCCGCATTTTCTGCGGGGACCTGGGGAATGAGGTGAACGACGAGACGCTGGGCCGCGCCTTCGGGCGCTTCCCGTCCTTCCTCAAGGCCAAGGTGATCCGGGACAAGCGCTCGGGCAAGACCAAGGGCTACGGCTTCGTGTCCTTCAAGGACCCCAACGACTACGTGCGGGCCATGAGGGAGATGAACGGTGAGAGGGGACACTGGGGGGATTGGGGACATTGGGGGATTGGGGACATTGGGGACATTGGGGGATTGGGGACATTGGGGACATTGGGGGATTGGGGATTGGGGACACTGGGGGATTGGGGACATTGGGGGATTGGGGGATTGGGGACACTGGGGGACTGGGGACATTGGGGGATTGGGGAGATTGGGGACACTGGGGGATTGGGGAGATTGGGGACATTGGGGACATTGGGGGATTGGGGACATTGGGGACATTGGGGACACTGGGGGATTGTGACATTGGGGGATTGTGAGACACTGGGGGATTGGGGACATCATTGGGGGACATTGGGGACACTGGGGGACATTGGGGACACTGGGGGATTGGGGACATTGGGGGACTGGGGACATTGGGGGATTGGGGACACTGGGGGACACTGGGGACACTGAGGGATTGGGGACACTGGGGGATTGGGGACATTGGGGGATTGGGGACAATGGGGTCACTGGGGGATTGGGGGACATTGGGGACACTGGTGACACTGGTGATACTGGGGACACTGGGGACATTGGGGACATCGGGGACACTGGGGACACTGGGGACATTGGGGGATTGGGGACACTGGGGACATTGGGGACATTGGGGGATTGGGGACATTGGGATCATGGTGGGAACCTCAGGGACCCTCAACCTCCCAGTCCCTCCCAGTTTGCAAAAATCCCTCCCAGTCCCTCCCAGTTTGTCCTAATGTTTCCCAGTTCATTCCCAATTCCTTCCCAGTTGCCTCTCAGCTTTTCCCAGTCCATCCCAGTTCCCTCCCAGTTTGCAGAGATCCCATCCCAGTTCTTCTGGGTTCCCTCCCAGTTTGTCCCAGTTCCTCCCAGTCCCTCTGGGTTCCCTCCCAGTTTGTCCCAGTCCCTCCCAGTCCCTCTGGGTTCCCTCCCAGTTTGTCCCAGTCCCTCCCAGTCCCTCTGGGTTCCCTCCCAGTTTGTCCCAGTCCCTCTGGGTTTCCTCCCAGTTTGTCCCAGTCCCTCCCAGTCCCTCTGGGTTCCCCCCCAGTCCCTCCCAGTGCTCCCAGTAACGCCAGTCCCCAGGGAAGTACGTGGGCTCCCGGCCCATCAAGCTGCGCAAGAGCCAGTGGAAGGATCGGAACCTGGAGGTCGTGAGGCGCAAACAGCGCGAGAAGAAGAAACTGGGGCTGAGATAGCCCGGACTGGGAGCAACTGGGAGCAACTGGGACGGACTGGGAGCGACCGGGAGCGACTGGGAGCAACTGGGAGCGACTGGGAGGGACTGGGAGCGACTGGGACGGCAATAAAGGTGAATTAAAGGCAGCGTGGAAGCGTTTGAGGTGTGACTGGGATGGACTGGGAGCAACTGGGAGGGACTGGGAGGGACTGGGAGGGACTGGGATTCATCGAGAAAGCTGGGTGGGAACTGGGATGGACTGGGAGCAACTGGGATGAACTGGGAAGGAATTGGGAAGGAACTGGGAGGGACTGGGACTTACTGGGATTCACTGAGAAAGCTGGGTGGGAACTGGGAGCAACTGGGAGGTACTGGGATGAACTGGGAAGGAATTGGGAAGGAACCGGGAGGAGATTTGGAGAGAACTGGGAGGGACTGGGACTTACTGGGATTCATCGAGAAAGCTGGGTGGGAACTGGGATGGACTGGGAGCAACTGGGATGAACTGGGAAGGAACTGGGAGGAGATTTGGAGAGAACTGGGAGGGACTGGGCGGGACTGGGACTTACTGGGATTCACTGAGAAATCTGGGTGGGAACTGGGAGCAACTGGGAGGGACTGGGATGAACTGAGAAGCAATTGGGAAGGAACTGGGAGGAGATTTGGAGAGAACTGGGATAAACTGGGATGGACTGGGGGCAACTGAAACAAACTGGGAGGGACTGGGATGAACTGGGATGGACTGGGAGCAACTGGAAGGGACTGGGATGAACTGAGAAGCAATTGGGAAGGAACTGGGAGGAGATTTGGAGAGAACTGGGATAAACTGGGATGGACTGGGGGCAACTGAAACAAACTGGGAGGGACTGGGATGAACTGGGATGGACTGGGAGCGACTGGGAGAGGCAGGGCGGGAACTGGGAGGATTTAGACAAACTGGGAGGGACTGGGATGAACTGGGGAAAAATTAGGAAGAGTTCAGGAGAAACTGGGAGGGATTAGAAGAAAATGGGAAGGACTGAGACAAACTGGACTGGTTTGAACTGGTTTATACTGGTTTGAACTGGTTTATACTGGTTTATACTGGTTCGGGTGTGGTTTTTGGGGGCCCCTCCCCTCAGACCAGCTCCCCTCGGGGGTCACCAGCGGCTCCGGGGGCACCTGGGGGGAGGGGCGGGGTGGGGAAGGGCCGAGCGCCTCAGAGCCCCTCCCCACCCTGGAGTGTTCCATTGCCCCTCCCCACCCCTGGAGTGACCCACGGCCCCTCCCCCACCCCTGGAATGTCCCACTGCCCCTCCCCACCCTGGAGTGACCCACGGCCCTCCCCCACCCTGGAGTGACCCGCGGCCCCTCCCCCACCCTGGAGTGACCCACGGCCCCTCCCCCACCCTGGAATGTTCCACTGCCCCTCCCCCACCCTGGAATGTCCCACTGCCCCTCCCCCCTGGAATGTTTCACTGCCCCTCCCCACCCCTGGAATGTTCCACAGCCCCTCCCCCACCCCTGAAATGTCCCACTGCCCCTCCCCCACCCTGGAGTGACCCACTGCCCCTCCCCCACCCTGGAATGTTCCACTGCCCTCCCCCACCCTGGAGTGTCCCACTGCCCCTCCCCCACCCTGGAATGTTCCACTGCCCTCCCCCACCCCTGGAATGTTCCACAGCCCCTCCCCACCCCTGAAATGTCCCACTGCCCTCCCCCACCCTGGAGTGACCCACTGCCCTCCCCCCACCCCTGGAATGTTCCACTGCCCTCCCCCCAATCCATTTCCGTGCCCCTCCCCCACCCCCGTGGGACATTTTTTCTTGCCCTCCCCCACCCGTCGGACACCTCTCAGTGCCCCTCCCCCACCCCCCTGAACGACATTTCCCGTGCCCTCCCCACCCCTTGAACACACTTCCCTCCCCCACCTCAGAACCATCTCCTCTGCCCTCCCCCACCCCCCTGCCCCTCCCCCACCCCCCCTCACCTCCTCGTAGCCCCCCACGGCTCCACCTCCTCGTACAGGTGAGGCTCCGCCCCTGGGGGGAGGGGGGAAGAGGGGCGGCGGGTCAGGGTGGGGATGGCACTAGCCCTCCCCCAGCCCGCCCCTCCCCCCACCACTCACCCTTGGGGGCTCCCAGGGGCGGAGCCGACGCTGGGGGAGCCTCGGGAGCTGGGCTAGGGTGGAGGGCGCGGCGCTGAGAACGCCCCTCCCCACCGCCGGGGAGTGCCCTCCCCACCCCCTAAAAATTGCCCCTCCCCACCTCTGAATCTGCCCCTCCCCCACCCCCTAAAACCGCCCCTCCCCCGCCCCTACAACGGCCCCCTCCCCACCTCTACATCTGTCCCTCCTCCATCCTTAAAACCGCCCTCCCGCACCCCCTAAAACCGCCCCACCCCCACCTCTAAATCTGCCCTCCCCACCCAAACCCGGCCCCTCCTTCCCCCAAAATCGCCCCTCCCCCACCCCCAAAATCCGCGGCGAAAGCCGCCCTCCCCCACCCGTAAAAATTTCCCTCCCCACCTCAAAACCTGCCCCTCCCCCACTCCTAAAACCGCCCCTCCCCCACCCCCAAAATTGGCCTTTTCAAACCCTGAAAACCGCCCCTCCCCCACCCCGGAGTTTGCCCCTCCCCTCACCTGCTCCGGCTTCTCCCCGCCGCGCGGCGTGCGCCCCTCCCCCACCGGAAGTAGCAGAGCGCCGCCCCCAGCGCGGCCGGGAGGAGCCCCCGAGCGCCGCTAGCAGGGCTGGGGCCGCCGCGCCGCCAGGGGCGCTGCCGCCGCGGGGGCGGGGCCTCGCGCTCGGGGGCGGGGCCCGGGGCTGCGCTGGGGAGGGGAGAGGGAAGAAACGGCACTTCCGGTCACGGCCGGCCACTTCCGGTCGCTCTGCGCGCTGATCCCGCCCCCTCCCCCGCGCTTCCGGCTCTGCTCTAACTTCCGGTGCTGCTCTAACTTCCGGTTTTGCCCCAACGCGGCAACATCCGGTGTTCCCACACCCACTTCCGGTTTGCCGATCGCTATTTCCGGTTCCGCTTTCCGGAACATCCTCCCCGCAAGCCGCAACTTCCGGTTTCGAACCGGAAGTCACCGCATATCACTTCCGGGAGCCATTTTACAGCCGGAAAAACACACCTGACGTCATCGCCCGGCCCCGCCCCCTACGCTCCGCCCCCCTCCCCGTACCGGAAGTGACGGCGCGCAGCCGCGCGGGGGCGCTGTCCCCCCGGGCGTTGCGGGCGAGCACGGTGACGTCATAGGGCGTGTTCGGCTGGAGCCCGCCCAGCGTGAGGCAGAAACCGGAAGTGACGAGAGCGGCGGGAGGGGGAGGGGCGCCCGGGCCTTCCGCGCTGGGGGGAGGGGAAAACAGGAAGTGAGGAGGGGCGGGACCGGAAGTGGGGGCGGGCAGGGGCCGGGAAACCCCGGGCGGAGGGGGAAGGGGGCGGGGCCAAACGCGGAACCGAGACTAAAAAAATCCCGACATGAACCGGAAGTTGGGGGTGACCCCGGAAGTGGCAGGAAAAACCTTTAGATGCACCGGAAGTTGGGGTGAAAGGACCGGAAGCGACAAAAACCCTTAAAGGCACCGGAAGTTGGAGTGCAAGGACCGAAAATGGAAAATTTTTAAAGGAACCCGAAGTTGGGGTGTGACCCCGGAAGTGGCAGAAAAAATTTTTATTGGCACCGGAAGTTGGGGTGAGAGGACCGGAAGCGGCAGAGAAAACACTTAGAGGCACCGGAAGTTGGAGTGAGAGGACCGGAAGTGGCAAAGAAAACAATTCGAGGCACCGGAAGATGAGGTGTGAGCCCGGAAGTGCCCAAGAAGACTCTTAAATGAACCGAAAGTCGGGGTGAGTGGACCGGAAGTGGCAGGGAAATCCCTTAGAATCACCGGAAGTTGGGGTGAGAGAACCGAAAGTGGCAAAGAAAACAATTAGAGGCACCGGAAGTTGAAGTGAGAGGACCGGAAGTGGCAAAGAAAACAATTAGAGGCACCGGAACTTGGGGTGAAAGGACCGGAAGTGGCAGGGAAATCCCGTATAATCACCGGAAGTTGGGGTGAGAGGACCGGAAGCGGCAGAGAAAACACTTAGAGGCACCGGAAGTTGGAGTGAGAGGACCGGAAGTGGCAAAGAAAACAATTAGAGGCACCAGAAGTTTGGGTGAGAGGACCGGAAGTGGCAAAGAAGATCCTAAAATGAACCGGAAGTTGGGGTGAGCGGACCGGAAGTGGCAGCGCTAACACGGAAACAAAGCGGGGGTCGGGGGTGGGCGGGGCGGAAGTGACGTCCCAGGGCCCGGAAGTGGCTCCCGGCTGGCTGGGCGCCCCCTACCGGAGCAGGAAGTGCTGCTGCAGGCCGCCGTCGAAGCCGGGCTCCCAGCGCAGGCTCAGCGCCGAGCTCGAGGCCCCCGAGAGCCGCAGGGCCCGCGGTGGGTCCGGCCGGTCTGGGCAGGGTGGGACCGGTGCTCCCAGTGCCGTCCCAGTATAAACCAGTAACTCAAAACACCTCCCAGTCCATCCCAGTTTCCTCCCAGTCCATCCCAATCCCCTCCCAGTCCCTCCCAGTCTCCCCCAATCCCCTCCCAGTATAACCCAGTCCATCCCAGTCCCCTCTAATCCCATCCCAATCCCTCCCAGTCCCCCCCAATCTCCTCCCAGTATAACCCAGACCCTCCCAGTCCATCCCAGTCTCTCCCAGTCCATCCCAGTTCCCTCTAATCCCTTCCCAGTCTTCCGCAATCCCCTCCCAGTATAACCCAGTTCCTCCCCAATCTCCTCCCAGTATAACCCAGTCCATTCCAGTCCCCCCAATCCCCTCTCAGTCGCCTCCCAGTCTCCCCCCAATTTTCCTCCCTGTATAATCCAGTCCAACCCAGTCCCTCTAATCCCATCCCAGTCCCTCCCAGTCCCTCTCAGTCCCCCCCAATCCCCTCCCTGTCCCTCCCAGTCCCTCCCAGTCCATCGCATTCCCTCCCAGTCCATCCCAGTTTAATCCCAGTCCTTTCCAGTTTAATCCCAGTCCCTCCCAGTCCCCCCAGTCCCACCCGCCAGCTGCAGCCGGATCCTCCTGCGGGCGCTGCCGCGCTCGTTCCTCCCCACGCACTCGAACACGCCGACGGTTCCGTTCTGCGCCTCCTCCCAGTGCTCCCAGTGCTCCCAGTGCTCCCAGTGCTCCCAGTGCGGCGGCGCCGTGGGCTGGTTCAGGTAGCGGTAGCGGGGCCGCAGACACTGGTGGCACTGGTGGCACTGGTGGCACTGGTGGGACTGGCACTGGTGTGACTGGTGTGACTGGTGGGGCTGGCTCTGGTGTGACTGGTGTGACTGGTGTGACTGGCCCTGGTGTGACTGGTGTGACTGGTGGGGCTGGCTCTGGTGGAACTGGTGGGACTGGTGTGACTGGTGAGCCTGGCTCTGGTGGAACTGGTGGGACTGGTGTGACTGGTGTGACTGGTGTAACTGGCTCTGGTGTGACTGGTGTGACTGTTGGAACTGGTGGGACTGGTGTGACTGGTGTGACTGGTGTGACTGGTGAGCCTGGCTCTGGTGTGACTGGTGTGACTGGTGTAACTGGCTCTGGTGTGACTGTTGGAACTGGTGGGACTGGCTCTGGTGTGACTGGTGTGACTGGTGTGACTGGTGTGACTGGTGTGGCTGGCCCTGGTGGAACTGGTGTGACTGCCACTGGTGGCCCTGGTGTGACTGGTGGCTCTGGTGTGACTGGCTCTGGTGTGACTGGTGTAACTGGCTCTGGTGTGACTGGTGTGACTGGTGTGACTGTTGGAACTGGTGGGACTGGCCCTGGTGTGACTGGTGTGACTGGGAGGGCTGGCCCTGGTGGCACTGGCGGCACTGGTGGCACTGGTGCCGCCGCAGGAACAGCCGGCGCAGGCGCGCGCGCGCCGCGGTGACGTTGGTGACCACGAGCTCCGAGCTGCTCCAGGGCCCCTCCCGCCACTGGCGCTCCTGGAACGGCGAACTGGGACCAGTACGGGAGCACTGGGGTCAGCCTGGGCGCTGGGGAGCGACTGGGTTATACTGGGAGGGGACTGGGATGGGCTGGAAAGGGACTGGGTTATACTGGGAGGGACTGGGATGGACTCAGAGGGGATTGGGAGGGACTGGGAGGGACTGGGATGGGCTGGAAAGGGACTGGCTTATACTGGGAGGGACTGGGATGGACTGAGAGGGATTGGGAAGGACTGGGAAGGGACTGGGATGGACTAGGAGGGAACTGGGATAAACTGGGAGGGACTGGGAGGGACTGGAATCAAGCCGGAGTTACTGGGGATCAAAACTGGGAGTTACTGGGAGGTCTTGGACTATACTGGGAGGCACTGGGAGAGGATTGGGGTTTTGCCCATTTCCCAGTCCCTCCCAGTATAACCCAGTCCCTCCCAGTATAACCCCAATCCCTCCCAGTATAACCCAGTCCCTCTTCGACCCCAGTCCACCCTGGTCTTTCCCAGTCCATCCCAGTTCCCTCCCAGTCCATTCCAGTCCCCCAAACCCCCTCCCAGTATAAACCAGTCCATCCCAGTCCCCTCCCAGTATAAACCAGTCCCTCCCAATCCCCCTCCCAGTCCATCCCAGTTTATCCGAAACCCTTCCCAGTTTATCCCGGTCCCTCCCAGTTTATCCCAGTCCCTCCCAGTTTATCCCAGTCCATCCCAGTTTCCTCCCAATCCCCTCCCAGTCCCTCCCATTTCCTCCCAGTTTATCCCAATCCCCCCAGTCCCTCCCAGTTTCTCCCAATCCTCCCAGTCCCTTCCAGTTTATCTGACACCCTTCCCAGTTTATCCCTGTCCCTCCCAGTTATCCCAGTCCCCTCCCAGTCCCTCCTAGTTTATCCCAATCCCTCCCAGTCCCTCCCAATCCCCTCCCAGTCCCTCCCAGTCCATCCCAGTTTATCCGACACCCTCCCGAAGTTTATCCCATTTCCCTCCCAGCCCCTCCCAGTTTATCCCAATCTCCCCCAGTCCATCCCCAGTTCTCCCAATCCCTCCCAGTCCCTCCCAGCCCTCCCAGCCCCTCCCAGTTCCCTCCCAGTCCATCCCAGTTTATCCCAATCCTCCCAGTCCATCCCAGTTTCCTCCCAATCCTCCCAGTCCCTCCCATTTCTCTCCCAGTCCCTCCCAGTCCATCCCAGTTTATCCGACACCCCTCCCAGTCCCTCCCAGCCCCTCCCAGCCCCTCCCAGTCCCTCCCAGCCCCTCCCAGTCCCTCCCAGTTTATCCCAGTGCCTCACCCGGGCTCCCCCGCTCCCAGTCTCCGCCCCGTTGCTCTCCCAGCTCAGCTCCACCCCCGGGCACGCCCCGGGCCCGGCAGCGCAGCCGCGCTGACTCCGCCCCCTCGGCCACCAGCGCCCCGCCCTCCTCCCCCGGGCTCCGCCTCCATCTCGGGGGTCTGCGAAGGGAGGGGTCGGAGAGGGCCACGCCCACCGTTGGCTCCCTCCCCCAAGCCACGCCCTGCTAAGCCCCTCCTCCCCTCCCCGGGCTCCGCCTCCATCTCGGGGGTCTGCGAAGGGGAGGGTCGAGAGGGCCACGCCCACCGTTGGCCCCTCCCCAAGCCACACCCTGCTAAGCCCTCCCCTCCACAAACTCCTCCCCTTCAGCTCCTCCCTCATCCGCCCCTCCCCTCCTCAGCTCCACCCCTTCAGCCCCTCCCCCACTGACCACACCCCCATCAACCCCACCCCTCTGGCCCCGCCCCTTTTGTGTTTGGCCCCTCCCCCACCAATCCCACCCAATTTAGCCCCTCCCCATTAGCCCCACCCCTTGGCCCCTCCCCCACCAACCCCATCCCTTTAGCCCTCCATTAACCCCCACCCAATTTAGCCCCTCCCCCATTAGCCCCACCCCATTTTAGTCCCTCCCCATTAACCCCACCCCTTTAGCCCCGCCCCACCGACCCCACCCCATTTAGCCCCTCCCCACCAATCCCACCCCACTAAGCCCCTCCCCACCCATTTTAGCCCCTCCCCATGTCTCACACGTGACAACCAGCCGCACGATGGCCCCTCCCCACCAACCCCACCCCATTAAGCCCCTCCCCACCAACCACACCCCAATTTAGCCCCTCCCCACAGACCCCACCCCACTTAGCCCCTCCCCATTAACCCCACCCCACTTAGCCCCTCCCCATTAGCCCCACCCCATTTAGCCCCTCCCCACTGACCCCACCCTATTTAGCCCCTCCCCACCAACCCCACCCCATTTAGCCCCTCCCCACCAACCCCACCCCATTTAGCCCCGCCCCCACCAACCCCACCCCACTTAGCCCCTCCCCACCCATTTTAGCCCCTCCCCATGTCTCACACGTGACCACCAGCCCCTCCCCCATGTCTCACACGTGACCAGCCCCTCCCCACCCCCTCCCCATGTCTCACACGTGACCACCAGCCTGACGACGGCCCTCCCCACCCCCAGCCCCTCCCCCATGTCTCACACGTGACCCCAGCCCCTCCCCCATGTCTCACACGTGACCAGCCCCTCCCCCATGTCTCACACGTGACCACCAGCCTGACGACGGCGCGCGCCGGGGCGGCACCCCGAGTCCACCCGGCACTCGTAGGGACTCCCCGAGCTGCCGCCGCGCCCCGAGACCCGCAGGGACCCCCGGACCCCCCGGCGTCAGCTCGGGGGCAGCGGCTGGGGAGCCCGAGTCACCCTGGGGGACACGGACCGAAATCAGCCCAAAACAGCCCAAAATAATCCTAAAATATCCCCAAAATCCCCCCCGGGAGCGGGGTCAGCTCGGGGGGCAGCGGCTGCGGGAGCCCGAGTCACCCTGGGGGACACGGACCAGAAATCAGCCCAAAATTACCCAAAATATCCCAAAATAATCCTAAAATATCCCTAAATATCCCCAAATATCCCTAAATATCCCCAAAATATCCCAAAATCCCCCCGGAGCGGGGTCAGCTCGGGGGGCAGCGGCTGCGGGGAGCCCGGAGTCACCCTGGGGGGACACGGACCCGAAATCAGCCCAAAATATCCCAAAATAATCCTAAAATATCCCCAAAATCCCCCCGGGAGCGGGGGTCAGCTCGGGGGCAGCGCCAGGAGTGACCCCGAGTCACCCTAAAGGGAAATGGACCCGAAATTATCCAAAATTAGCCCAAAATATCCCAAAATATCCCCAAAATCCCCCCGGGAGCGGGGTCAGCTCGGGGCAGCGCCAGGAGTGACCCCGAGTCACCCTAAAGGGAAATGGACCCGAAATCAGCCCAAAATATCCCAAAATAATCCCAAAATATCCCCAAAATCCCCCCCGGGAGCGGGGGTCAGCTCGGGGGGCAGCGGCTGCGGGGACCCGAGTCGCCCTGGGGGGACACGGACCCGAAATCAGCCCAAAATATCCCAAAATATCCCAAAATAATCCTAAAATATCCCAAAGTATCCCCAAAATCCCCCCCGGGAGCGGGGTCAGCTCGGGGGGCAGCGGCTGCGGGGAGCCCGAGTCACCCTGGGGGGACACGGACCCGAAATTATTCCAAAAGTACCCAAAATATCCCCAAAATATCCCTAAATAATCCTAAAATATCCCTAAATAATCCTAAAATATTCCAAAATATCCCCAAAATCCCCCCGGGAGCGGGGTCAGCTCGGGGGGCAGCGGCTGCGGGGAGCCCGAGTCACCCTGGGGGGACACGGACCCGAAATTATTCCAAAATATCCCAAGATATCCCAAAATATCCCCAAAATCCCCCCCCGGAGCGGGGTCAGCTCTGGGGGCAGCGCCAGGAGTGACCCCGAGTCACCCTAAAGGGAAATGGACCCGAAATTATCCAAAATTAGCCCAAAATATCCCCGAAAATACACCTGAAATATTCGAAACTACTCCTCAAAATGCACCTGAAATACCCCCCAAAAACACCTGAAATACTTCCCAAGAAAACCCAAAATACACCTGAAATACCCCCCAAAAACAACCCAAAACGCACCTGAAATACGCCCCAAAAAAACCCCAAAATGCACCTGAAATATCCCAAAAATATCCCAAAAATACACCTGGAGTGTCCTGAAAATAACCCCGAAATATCCCAAAAACAGCCCCAAAATATCCCCCCAAAAACACCTGAAATATCCCAAAAATTTCCCAAAATACACCTGAAATAGCCCAAAATAGTCCCGAAATACACCTGGAATATGCTGAAAATAACCCCAAAATATCCCCCCAAAAACACCTGAAATATCCCAAAATATTCCCAACAATACACCTGAAATATTCTAAAATATTCCCAAAATATTCCCAAAATATCCCAAAAATATCCTAAAAATATCCTAAAATATCCCCCAAAAATACACCTGCAATATTCGAAAATATTCCCAAAAATACACCTGAAATATCCCAAAAATATCCCAAAATATTCCCAAAATACACCTGAAATATCCCAAAAATATCTCAAAATATCCCAACATTATCCCAAAATATCCTAAAAATATCCTAAAATATCCCCCAAAAATACACCTGCAATATTCGAAAATATTCCCAAAAATACACCTGAAATATCCCAAAATATTCCCAAAAATACACCTGAGATATCCTAAAAATATCCCAAAATATTCCAAAAATATCCTAAAAATATCCTAAAATATCCCCCAAAATACACCTGAAATATCCCAAAATTTTCCCAAAAATAAACCTGAAATATTCCAAAAATATTCCAAAATATCCCAAAATTATCCCAAAATATCCCAGAAATATCCTAAAAATATCCCCCAAAATACACCTGGAATATCCGAAAATATTCCCAAAAATCCACCTGGAGTGTCCCGGAAATAAACCCGAAATATCCCAAAAACAGCCCCAAAAATTTCCAAAATCTCCCCAAAAATCCTTCCAGGACCCCCCAAATCCCCCCAGGGACCCCAAAAATCCTCCCAGGACCTCCCAAAATTCCCCGAAATTTCACCAAATCTCCCAAATTCTCCCCAAATCTCCAGGACCCCCAAATTCCCCCATCTCCCCTAAATCTCCCTCCAGGACCCCCAAAATTCCCCCAAATCCTTTCAGGACCCCCAAATTTCAACCAAATCCCCCCAAGACCCCCCAAATCCCCCCAAATCTTCCCAGGACCCCCCAAATCCTTTCAGGGCCCCCAAATTTCAACCAAATCCCTTCAGGACCCCCAAAATTCCCCTAATTTCACCCAAATCCCCCAAATCCTCCCAGGACCCCCTAAAATTCCCCCCAAATCCTCCCAGGACCCCCAAATCCCCCCAAAATCCCCCCCAGGACGCCCCAAAATCCTTCCAGGACCCCCAGAATCCCCCAGGACCCCCCAAATCCCTTCAGGAACCTCAAAATTCCCCCAAATCCTTTCAGGACCCCCCAAATTTCAACCAAATCCCCCCAGGACTCCCCAAATCCCCCCAAATCCTCCCAGGACCCCCCAAATCCCCTAGGACCCCCAAATCCCTTCAGGACCCCCAAATTCCCCCAAATTTCACCCAAATCCCCCAAATCCTTCCAGGACCTTCCAAAATCCTCCCAGGACCCCCAATTTCACCCAAATCCCTCAAAATCCCCCAAATTCTCCCCAAATCCCCCAGGATTCCCCAAATCCTTTCAGGACCCCCAAATTTCAACCAAATCCCCCAGGACCCCCAAAGTCCCCCAAATCCTCCAGGACCCTCTAAAATTCCCCCAAATCCTTTCAGGACTTTCCCAAATTTCAACCAAATCCCCCAAAATCCTCCAGGACTCCCCAAATCCCTTCAGGACCCTCAAAATCCCCTCAGGACCCCCCAGGATCCCTTCAGGACCCTCCAGGGCCCCCCAAATCCTCCCAGGACCCCCAAAATCCTCCCAGGACCTCCCAAAATCCCCTAGGACCCCCAGGATCCCCCAAATCCCCCAGGACCCCCAAACCCTCACCAGCCGCGCCCAGCTCACGCTCCCCGGGGGAGGGGCTCCCTCGGCCTCGCACAGCAGCGCCCCTCCCCCCTCGGCCACCACCACCGGGTCGGGGGCGCACGATGCTGGGGGGCACTGGGGGATTTGGGGGTCATGATTTGGGGGTTCAGGGATTTGGGGGCTGAAGGAATTTTGGGGTCCGGATTGGGGGATTCTGGATTTGGGGGTCCTAGAAGGATTTTGGGAGTCCTAGGCAGGATTTGGGGGTTCTGGGGATCTAGAGTCCTAGGGAGGATTTGGGGAGCCCTGAGATTTGGGGTATTTGGGGGATTTAGAGTCAGGCGTTTTGGGAAGGTTCCAGGATTGGGGGACCTGAAGGAATTTTGGGGGTCCCAGAGATTTGGGGGATTCGTGGGGATTTGGGGATTTTGGAGTCCTGGGAGGATTTGGGGGTCCTGAGGGATTTGGGTGGAATCTGGGGGATTTTGGGGTCCCGGGAGGATTTTGGGGGATTCTGGGGATTTGGGGTCCTGGGGATTTGGGGGCCCCAAAGGGATTTGGGGGATTCTGGGGGATTTTGGGGGTCAGAGATTTGGGGTGTCCCTAGGGAGGATTTGGGGATTCTAGGAGGATTTGGGGGTTCAGATTTGGGGGCCTGAAGGAGATTTGGGGTCCCTAAGATTGGGGGATTCTGGGGATTTGGGGGCCCCGGGGATTTGGGGGATTATGGGGATTTGGGGGTCCCGGGGGATTTGGGGGTCTAGGAGGATTTGGGGGGTTCCCAGGGATTTTGGGGAGATTTGGGGGCCCCGTGGGGATTTTGGGGATCAGGGGGGATTTTGGGGGTCCCTGGGGAGGATTTGGGGGATTTGGGAAATTTTGGGGGTCCCTGGAGGGAATTTGGGGGAATTTTGGGGGTCCCGGGAGAATTTGGGGGAATTTTGGGGGTCCTGAAAAGGATTTGAGTATTTTGGGGTCCCTGGGGGGATTTTGGGGGATTTGGGAATTTGAATTTGGGGATTAGGGAATTTGGGGGTTTAGGGATTTGGGTGGAATTTGGGGGTCCTGAAGGGATTTGGGAAGATTTGGGGAGGATTTGGGGGTCCTGGGGGTTTTTGGGGGGATTTTGGGACGATTTGTTTGAAACTGGGGAAGAATTTTGGGGTTCCCAGGAGATTTAGGGGAATTTAATTTTGGGTTAATTCCGGGATTAATTAGGAATTAATTTGGGTTAATTAGGGGTTTAATTTTAGGTGAATTTTGAATTAATTTGGGTTTAATTTTGGGTTAATTCCGGGATTAATTATGAATTAATTTGGGTTAATTTGGGGTTTAATTTTGGGTGAATTTTGAGTTAATTGGGGTTTAATTTTGGGTTAATTTTGTGTCAATTTGGGACTAATTAGGAATTAATTTGGGTTAATTTGGGGTTTAATTTTGGGTAAATTTTGAGTTAATTGGGGTTTAATTTTGGGTTAATTTTGGGTTAATTCCGGGACTAATTAGGAATTAATTTGGGTTAATTTGGGGTTTAATTTTGGGTGAATTTTGAGTTAATTTGGATTTAATTTTGGGTTAATTCCGGGACTAATTAGGAATTAATTTGGGTTAATTTGGGGTTTAATTTTGGGTTAATTTTGGGTTAATTCCGGGATTAATTAGGAATTAATTTGGGTTAATTGGGGTTTAATTTTGGGTTTTGAGTTAATTTGGGTTTAATTTTGGGCTAATTTCGGGATTAATTTGGGTTAGTTTGGGGTTTAATTTCGGGTGAATTTTGAGTTAATTGGGGTTTAATTTTGGGTTAATTCCGGGATTAATTAGGAATTAATTTGGGGTTAATTTTGGATTTATTGGGCGTTAATTTGGGGTGAATTTTGAAAAATTTCGGATTTTTGGAAACTCCTGTGAACATTTAATGGTAATTTGATATTAAATTCAGGATTAATTTTGGGGTTTAATTTGGCGTTAATTTTGGATTAATTTGGGGTTATTGGCGTTTAATTTGGGGTCAATTCCGGGATTAATTTGGGGTTAATTCCGAGTTAATCTTGGGTTAATTTGGGGTTAATTTGGTGCTAATTCCGGGTTAATTAGGGGTTAATTCTGGATTATTTTGGGATTAATTTGGTGCTAATTCCGGGTTAATTTGAGATTAATTTGGAGCTAATTTGGGGTAACTCTGGATTTAATTTGGGGTTACTTTGGGTTTCATTTGGTGCTAATTTGGGGTCAATTATGGGCTAATTCCGGGTTAATTTGGGGTTAATTAGGGGCTAATTCCAGGTTAATTTGGGGTTAATTCCGGGTTAATTTGGGGTTAATTAGCGGCTAATTCGGGGCTAATTCCGGGTTAATTTGGGGTTAATTCCAGGTTAATTCGAGGTAAATTAGGACTTAATTCCAGGTTAATTTGGGATTAATTAGGGGTTAATTCAGGTTAATTCGGGGTTAATTAGAGGATAATTCCGGTTATTTCGGGTTAATTTGGGGTTAATTCGGGTTAATTTCGGGTTAATTAGGGGTTAATTCGGGTTAATTTGGGGTTAATTAGGGATTAATTCCAGGTTAATTTGGGGTTAATTAGGGGCTAATTCCGGGTTAATTTGGTGCTAATTCGGGGTTAATTTGGGGTTAATTCCGTGTTAATTTGGGTTTAATTATGGGCTAATTCCGGGTTAATTTGGTGCTATTCTGGGTTAATTTGGGATTAATTTGGGGTTAATTCCGGGTTAATTTGGGGTTAATTTGGGGCTAATTCCGGGTTAATTTGGGGTTAATTCCGTGTTAATTTGGGTTTAATTAGAGCTAATTCCGGGTTAATTTGGTGCTAATTCCGGGTTAATTTGGGGTTAATTAGGGGTTAATTCCGGGTTAATTTGGTGCTAATTCCGGGTTAATTTGGGGTTAGTGGGGCTAATTCCGGGTTAATTGGGGGTTCATTCGGGGTCGATGGGGGTCCCGGACCCTGCACCAGCAGCGTGACGTCAGCGCTGGCCACGCCCTCGGCGTTGCGGCACCGCGCCCGGTAGGGGCGCTGTCGGCGCGCGTGACGTTGGCGATGAGCAGAGCGCCCCCTGGCGAGAGGCGGAACTGCGGGGGAGCCCGCTGGGGGCGGGGCCAGAGAGATGGGGCGGAATCAGAGGGGCGGGGCCAGAGAGGGGGCGGGTCCAGAGACGGGCGGGGTCAGAGAGGGGCGTGGTCAGAGAAGGGGCGTGGTCAGAGAATGGGCGGGGCCAGAAAGGGGTGGGGCCAGATGGGCGTGGTCAGAGGGCGGGGCCAGAGAGAGGAAGCGGGGTCAGGAGAGGGGGCGGGGTCAACGGGAGGTCAGGGCTCCCAGTGCTCCCAGTATGGCACCAGTATATCCCAGTAACATCCCACTGGTTCCCAGTAACATCCCAGTGCATCCCAGTAACATCCCAGTGCATCCCAGTAAGCCACCAGTACATCCCAGTAACCTCCAAGAGCCTTCCCAGTTCCTCCCAGTAACCCCTAACCCCAAGCCAGTATAAACCAGTAACCCCGAATCCCCTCCCAGCTCCCCCCAATCCCCTCCGAGTCTATCCCAGTCCCTCCCAGTATAAACCAGTAACCCCAAATCCCCTCCCAGCTCCCCCCCAAACCCTCTGAGTCTATCCCAGTCCCTCCCAGTATAAACCAGTAACCCCAAATCCTCTCCCTGTTCCCCCCCAATCCCCTCCCAGTATAAACCAGTAACCACAAATCACATCCTAATCCCCTCCCAGTCCCTCCCAATCCCCTCCCAGTTTGTCCCAGTCCCTCCCAGTTCCATCCCCAGTCTATCCCAGTCCCTCCCAGTCCCTGCCAGTTCCATCCCAGTCCCTCCCAGTATATCCCAGTCCTCCCATTCCCTCCCAGTCCCTCCCATTCTCCTCCCAGTCTATCCCAGTCCCTCCCAATCCCTCCCATTCCCCTCCCAGTCCCTCCCAGTTCCATCCCAGTCCCTCCCAGTATATCCCAGTCCCTCCCATTCCCCTCCCAGTTCCCTCCCATTCCCCTCCCAGCTCCTCCCAGTCCCTTCCCAGTATATCCCAGTCCCTCCCAGTTTGTCCCAGTCCCTCCCAGTCCCTCCCAGTCCCCTCCCAGTGCCTCCCAGTCCGTCCCAGTTCCCCCAGTACCGGGGCTGATCTCGGTGCCGCGCACGCTCCAGGTGCAGCTCTCGGGGGGGGGATGGGCGCGAACCGAGAGCCCCAGCACGGCCTCGGAACCTTCCGGAACCAGCACGGGGGAGGGGCTGGGGGTCAGCACGGGGGCGTCTGCACCAGTACAGACCAGTATGAACCAGTATGAACCAGTATGAACCGGTATAGACCAGTATAAACCAGCACAAACCAGTATAAACCAGTATAAACCAGTATAAACCACCGAGAGCCCCAGCACGGCCTCGGAACCTTCCGGAACCAGCACGGGGGAGGGGCTGGGGGTCAGCACGGGGGCGTCTGCACCAGTATGAACCAGTATGAACCAGTATGAACCAGTATGAACCAATGTGGACCAGTATAAACCAGTATAAACCAGTATAAACCACCGAGAGCCCCAAAACAGCCTCAGAACTTCCGGAACCAGCACGGGGGAGGGGGCGCTGAGCACGGGGCCGTCTGCACCAGTACAGACCAGTACAAACCAGTATAAACCAGTGTGAACCGGTATGGACCAATGTGGACCAGTATAAACCAGTATAAACCGGTATAAACCACCGAGAGCCCCAGCACGGCCTCGGAACCTTCCGGAACCAGCACGGGGAGGGGCTGGGGTCAGCACGGGGCGTCTGCACCAGTACAGACCAGTATGAACCAGTACAAACCAGTACAGACCAGTATGAACCAGTATAAACCAGTGTAAACCGGTATAAACCAGTATAAACCAGTATAAACCACCGAGAGCCCCAGCACGGCCTCGGAACCTTCCGGAACCAGCACGGGGAAGGGGGTGCTGAGCACGGGGGCGTCTGCACCAGTACAGACCAGTACAAACCAGTATAAACCAGTGTGAACCGGTATGGACCAGTATAAACCAGTATAAACCAGTATAAACCGGTATAAACCACCGAGAGCCCCAGCACGGCCTCGGAACCTTCCGGAACCAGCACGGGGGAGGGGCTGGGGGTCAGCACGGGGGCGTCTGCACCAGTACAGACCAGTATGAACCAGTATAAACCAGTGTGAACCAGTATGGACCAGTATAAGCCAGGATAAGCCAGTGTGAACCGGTATAAACCAGTATGGACCAGTATAAACCGGTATGAACCAGTACAAACTGCTATAAACCCGTATAAACCAGTATAAACCAGTATGGACCAGTACAAACCAGTATAAACCAGTGTGAACCAGTATGGACCAGTACAAACCAGTACAAACCAGAGTGAACTGGTATGGACCAGTATGGACCAGTATAAACCCGTATGAACCAGTATAAACTGCTATAAACCAGTATAAACCAGTATAAATCAGTGTGAACTGGTATAAACCAGTATGAACCAGTATTAAGCAGTATAAACCAGTGTAAACCGGTATAAACCAGTATGAACCAGTATAAACCAGTAAAAACCAGTATGGACCAGTACACACTAGTACAGACCAGTTCAATCCCAACTCCGCTGACTCCAAACCAGTATAAACCAGCATACCCCAATCCCCTCCCAGTATAAACCAGTAACCCCAGCCCCCTCCCAGTCCATCCCAGTATAACCCAGTATAAAACAGTCCCCTCCCAGTATAAACCAGTAACCTCGATTTACCTTTTTACCCTTCCCATTCCATCCCAGTCCCTCCCAGTCTAAGCCAGTATAACCCAGTATACCCCAATCCCGTCCCAGTCCATCCCAATCCCGTCCCAGTCCATCCCAGTATAAACCATTAACCTCAAATCCTCTTTTTACCCCTCCCAGTTCCCTCCAATCCCCTCTCAGTATAACCCAGTATAAACCAGTCCCTCCCAGTATAACCCGATCCTCTCCCAGTCTCTCCCAGTTTCCCCTCATCTCCTCCCAGTATAACCCAGTATAACCCAGTATAACCCAGTATAACCCAGTATAATCCAGTATAACCCAGTATAACCCCAGTATAACCCAGTCCCCCAGTATAACCCAGTATAACCCCAGTATAACCCAGTATAACCCAGTATAACCCAGTCCTCCCAGTATAACCCAGTATAACCCAGTATAACCCAGTATAACCCAGTATAATCCAGTATAACCCAGTCCCTCCCAGTATAACCCAGTATAACCCCAGTATAACCCCAGTATAACCTAGTATAACTCCAGTATAACCCCAGTACCCCAGTATAACCCCGGTATAACCCCAGTATCTCCCATGACTCACGGCGCATGCGCAGATGTGCCATGGGCTCACGGCCACGCCCAGCGTGGCGCTCAGTCCCTCCCGGTATAACCCAGTATAACCCAGTCCCTCCCAGTATAACCCAGTATAACCCAGTGTATATCCCATATAACCCATGACTCACGGCGCATGCGCAGGGTGCGCGCGGCGCTCACGGCCAAGCCCAGCGCAGCGCTCCAGTCCCTCCCAGTATAACCCAGTATAACCCAGTATAGCCCAGTATAACCCAGTATAACCCAGTATAACCCAGTGTATATCCCATATATCCCATTGACTCATGGCGCATGCGCAGGGTGCGCGCGGCGCTCACGGCCACGCCCAGCGCGGCGCTCCAGTCCCTCCCAGTATAACCCAGTATAACCCAGTATACCCCAGTATAACCCAGTATAACGCAGTCCCTCCCAGTGTATAATCCAGTATAACCCATGACTCACGGCGCATGCGCAGCGTGCGCGCGGCGCTCACGGCCACGCCCAGCGCGGCGCTCCAGGCGCGGCAGGTGATTGACAGCTCGTGCAGCGACAGCGCCCCCTGCAGGAGCAGCCGTGACCCCGCCGTGACCCCGTGCGGGGCGGGGCTGGGGGGGAGGGGCAGCCCGCGCTCCCTGCGGACACAGCACTGGTTATACTGGGAGCCACTGGGGGGCACTGGGGAGGGGATTGGGATGGGCTGGGACGGGATTGGGGGGGATTGGGAGGGACTGGGAGAACTGGGATGGACTGGGATGAGGACTGGGAGGGACTGGGATGGGACTGGGAGGAACTGGGACGGACTGGGATGGACTGGGATGGGATTGGGGGGATTGGGATGGAGTGGGAGGGACTGGGATGGACTGGGAGGGACTGGGATGAGGACTGGGAAGAACTATACGGACTGGGATGGACTGGGAGGGACTGGGATGGGATTGGGAGGGACTGGGAGGACTGGGGATGGACTGGGACGGGATTGGGGGATTGGGATGGAGTGGGAGGGACTGGGATGGACTGGGAGGGACTGGGATGAGGACTGGGAAGAACTAGTACGGACTGGGATGGACTGGGAGGGACTGGGATGGGATTGGGAGGGACTGGGACGGACTGGGATATACTGGCAGCGACTGGGGAGACTGGGATAAACTGGGAAGGAACTGGGAGGGACTGGGATAGGATTGGGTGAGGATTTGGGGTTACTGGTTTATACTGGGAGGGACTGGGAGGGATTGGGAGGCACTGGGATGGACTGGGAGGGGACTGGGGAGACTGGGAGGTTACTGGGCTGTCACTGGTGTGCCACTGGTTTGTTACTGGTGTTACTGGTATTACTGGTGTGTTACTGGTGTGTCACTGGTGTGTTACTGGTGTGTCACTGGTGTGTTACTGGTGTGTTACTGGTGTTACTGGTGTGTAACTGGTGTGTTACTGGTGTGTTACTGGTGTTACTGGTGTGTTACTGGTGTGTTACTGGTGTTACTGGTGTGTTACTGGTGTGTTACTGGTGTTACTGGTGTTACTGGTGTTACTGGTGTCTCACTGGTGTTACTGGTGTTACTGGTGTGTTACTGGTGTGTTACTGGTGTGTTACTGGTGTGTTACTGGTGTGCTGGTCACTGGTGTGTTACTGGTGTTACTGGTGTGTTACTGGTGTGTTACTGGTGTCACTGGTGTTACTGGTGTGTTACTGGTGTGTTACTGGTGTGTTACTGGTGTGTTACTGGTGTTACTGGTCTGTTACTGGTGTGTTACTGGTGTGTTGCTACTGGTGTTACTGGTGTGTTACTGGTGTTACTGGTGTTACTGGTGTGTTACTGGTGTGTTACTGGTGTGTTACTGGTGTGTTACTGGTGTGTTACTGAGTGTTACTGGTGTGTTACTGCGATTGTTACTGGTGTGTTACTGGTGTTACTGGTGTCTCACGGGGCGTGGCCGGGGCGCAGCCACGTCAGTTCCGGTTCCGGGTGGGCGGGGCCCGCGCGGCACGTCAGGGTCAGGGCGTGGCCGGGACGCGGCTCCCGCAGGGACAGCGCGATGGACACGGACTGGGCGGGAACTGGGGAGACTGGGAGTTACTGGGATGGACTGGGATGGGACTGGGATGGACTGGGAGTTACTGGGATGGACTGGGAGTTACTGGGATGGACTGGGATGGGACTGGGGGGGACTGGGAGGGACTGGGAGTTACTGGGATGGGACTGGGATGGGACTGGGATGGGACTGGGATGGGACTGGGAGTCACTAGGATGGACTGGGATGGGACTGGGATGGACTGGGATGGGACTGGGGTGGACTGGGATAGGGACTGGGGATGGACTGGGAGATACTGGATGGACTGGGATGGGACTTGGGATGGATACGGGAGTTACTGGGAGTTACTGGGATGGACTGGGAGTCACTGGGAGTTACTGGGATGGACTGGGAGGGGCTGAGTGGCCACGCCCACCCGCGGCCACGCCCCCAAGGCAGCAGCGTCCTCCCAGTGCCTCCCAGTACAAACCAGTAATCTCTCTCGTTTCTCCCAGTCTCTCCCAGTCCCTCCCAGTTTAATCCCAGTCCCTCTCAGTCCATCCCAGTCCCCTCCCAGTCTCTCCCAGTCCCTCCCAGTCCCATCCCAGTCCCTCCCAGTCCCATCCCAGTCCCTCCCAGTTTAATCCCATTCCCTCCCAGTCTCTCCCCAGTTTATCCCAGTCCCATCCCAATCCCATTCCAGTTTAATCCCAGTCCCTCCCAGTTCCCTCCCAGTCTATCCCAGCTCATCCCAGTCCCTCCCTGTCTCTCCCAGTTTCTCCCAATCCCCACCCAGTCCCATCCCAGTCCGTCCCAGGTTAATCCCAGTCCGTCCCACTCCCTCTCAGTCCCATCCCAGTCCCTCCCAGTTTAATCCCATTCCCTCCCAGTCTCTCCCCAGTTTATCGCAGTCCCATCCCAATCCCTCCCAGTCTCTCCCAGTCCCTCCCAGTCCCTCCCAGTCTCTCCCAGTCCCTCCCAGTCCCTCCCAGTCCGTCCCAATCCCTCCCAGTTCCATCCCAGTCCATCCCAGTCCCTCCCAGTCCATCCCAGTCCCTCCCAGTCCCTCCCAGTCCCTCCCAATCCCCTCCTCAGTCGCTCCCAGTCGCTCCCAGTCGCTCCCAGTGCCCCCAGTCCCCGCTCACACAGCACTCGCAGCCGCACGGGCTCGCTGCGCGCGGGTGGCGCCCCCTGGCGGCCGGGCCCCGCCTCGCACCGGTAGGGGGCGCTGTTGTCGCTGGGCGTGGCCACCAGCGGCAGCGCGCGCGAGGTCACGTGACCCGAGCGGCTCTGCGGGGGCGCGTCCGGCAGGGGGCGCCCGTCCTGGGGAGGGGGCGGGGCTTGAGCTGGGAGCCACTGGGAGGGACTGGGAGGGACTGGGAGGGGACTGGGAGGGGACTGGGAGAGACTGGGAGAGGACTGGGGAGGGACTGGGAGGGACTGGGAGGATTAAACTGGGAGAGACTGAGATTAAACTGGGAGGGACTGGGAGGGAACTGGGATTAAATTGGGAGGGACTGGGAGGAGACGGGGGAGGGACTGGGAGGGACTGGGAGGGACTGGGATTAAACTGGGAGAGACTGGGAGGCAACTGGGAGAGACTGGGAGGGACTGCGATGGGACTGGGAGGGACTGGGAGGGACTGGGAGGGAACTGAGAGGGACTGGGATTAAACTGGGAGGGACTGGGATGGACTGGGAGGGAACTGGGAGAGACTGGGAGGGACTGGGAGGGACTGGGAGGGACTGGGAGAGGACTGGGATTAAACTGGGAGAGACTGGGAGGCAACTGGGAGAGACTGGGATGTACTGGGAGGGACTGGGAGGGAACTGGGAGGGGATTTGGGTACTGGTCTATACTGGTTTATACTGGACACTTGTGGGGCCGTTTTTGGCGTTTTCGGGAGAATTTCGGGAAAAAATTTGGAATTTTTGGGGCATCTTGGGCACAATTTTGGGGCCAATTTTGGGGCACTTTGGGGAGAATTTTGGGATTTTTTGGGCAAAATTCTGGGAACATTTTGGGGATTTTTGGGACATTTTGTGACTATTTTGGGGACGTTTTTGGACATTTTGGGGAGAATTTCGGGATTTTTGGGAATTTTTGGGGACTTTTTTGGACATTTTGGGAACACTTTGGGGATATTTTTGGGATTTTTTGGGAAAATTTTGGGGGCACTTTGGGGAGAATTTTGGGACATTTTGGGGACAATTCTGGGAACATTTTGGGGAAATTTTTGGGACATTTTGGGGACACTGTGGGGAGAATTTTGGGGTTTTTTGGGGAAAATTTTGGGGAAATTTTAGGGATTTTTTTGGGACATTTTGGGGATATTTTGAGGACAATTTTTGGGGAGAACTTTGAGATTTTTTGGGGATATTTTGGGGACATTTTTTGGGCATTTTAAGGACACTTTGGGGATATTTTTGGGATTTTTTGGGAATATTTTGGGGGCACTTTGGGGAGAATTTTGGGATTTTTTGGGGAAAATTCTGGGAACATTTGGGGATATATTTGGGATTTTGGGAACATTTTGTGAATATTTTGGGAGCGTTTCTTGGACATTTTAAGGAAAAATTTGGGATAATTTTGGGATTTTTTGGGAACATTTTGTGAATATTTCGGGGACCTTTTTTGGACATTTTGGGGACACTTCGGGGATATTTTTGGGATTTTTTGGAAACATTTTGTGAATATTTTGGGGACATTTTTTGGACATTTTGGGGAAACTTTGGGGAGAATTTTGGGAGTTTTTGGGACAATTTTAAGGAGAATTTTGGGACATTTTGGGGACAATTCTGGGAACATTTTGGGAACATTTTGGGGATATTTTGGGGACACTTTGGGGAGAATTTTGGGATTTTTTGGGAAAATTTTGGGGAGATTTTAGGGATTTTTGGGACATTTTGGGGACACTTTGGGGATATTTTTGGGATTTTTTGGAAACATTTTGGGGAAATTTTAGGGCCTTTTTTTGACATTCTGGGGATATTTTGGGGATATTTTTGGGGTTTTTTGGGAACACTTTGGGGATATTTTGAGGACAGTTCTGGACATTTTGGGGAGAATTTTGGGATTTTTTGGGAACATTTTGGGGAAATTTTAGGGACTTTTTTTGATATTTTGGGGATATTTTGGGGATATTTTTGGGATTTTTTGGGGAAAATTTTGGAGATATTTTGGGGACTTTTTTGGACATTTTGGGGGCATTTTGGGGATATATTTGGGATTTTTTGGGATATTTTGGGGACATTTTGGGGATAACTTGGGGATATTTTGGGGACTTCTTTGGACATTTTGGGGACACTTTGGGGAGAATTTTGGGATTTTTTGGGAAAATTTTGGGGATATTTTTGGGACATTTTGGGGATAATTCTGGGAACATTTTGGGGAAATTTTGGGGATATTTTTGGGGTTTTTTTGGGAACATTTCGGGGATTTTTTTTGGACATTTTGGGGACAATTCTGGGAACATTTTGGGGATTTTTTGGGACATTTTGGGGACACTTTGGGGAGAATTTCGGGATTTTTTGGGAACATTTTGGGGATTTTTTGGGAACATTTTGGGGATATTTTTGGGACATTTTGGGGGCACTTTGGGAGCTTTTTGGGGCGCCACCTTGGTCCAGGTGAGCTTGGGGCGCCGGGTGCCCCCCCGGGCGTGGCACAGCAGCCGCAGCCCTCCCCCACCCGGAAGGTGGCGTTGGGGCGGGCCTCGACCCAGAGCGCCTGGGGTGGGTCTGGGGGCGGGGCCGGAGCGGACACGCCCCCCGTTAGCGGGACACGCCCCACAATTGGCGAAACACGCCCACATTTAAAGGGACACGCCCCCGTTAGCGGGACACGCCCACAGTTAAAGGGACACGCCTCCAGTTAAAGGGACACGCCCACAGTTAAAGGGACACGCCCCAATTTAAAAGGACACGCCCCCATTTAAAGGGACACGCCCCCATTTAAAGAGACACGCCCCAGTTAAACAGACACGCCCCCCAGTTAAAGCGGACACGCCCATATTTAAAGGGACACGCCCCAGTTAGCGGGGCACGCCCACATTTAAAGGGACACGCCCCCGTTAGCAGGACACGCCCCAGTTAAAGGACACGCCCCCATTTAAAAGGGACACGCCCCCGTTAAAGGGACACGCCCACAGTTAAAGGGACACGCCCCGTTTAGCGAGACACGCCCCAGTTAAAGGGACACGCCCCCGTTAAAGGGACACGCCCATATTTAAAGGACACGCCCCCGTTAAAGGGACACGCCCACAATTAAAGGGACACGCCCACAGTTAAAGGGACACGCCCCATTTAAAGGGACACGCCCCCGTTAAAGGGACACGCCCACAGTTAAAGGGACACGCCCCGTTAAAGGGACACGCCCCGTTGGCGGGACACGCCCACAATTAAAGGGACACGCCCACAGTTAAAGGGACACGCCCCCGTTAAAGGGACACGCCCCCCGTTGGCGGGACACGCCCACAATTAAAGGGACACGCCCCCGTTAAAGGGACACGCCCCGTTAAAGGGACACGCCCTCATTTAAAGGGACAGACACACAATTCCTCCCGTTCCCTCCCAGTTTGTCCCAGTGCCCTCCCAGTCTCCTGGAGTCCATCCCAGTCCCTCAATCCTCTCCCAGTCCCGTCCAGTTTCCTCCCAGTCCCTCCCAGTCCATCCCAGTCC
>JAKWBO010000289.1:0-64252 GCA_034336685.1 Luscinia luscinia | reverse complement strand
GTGTGTGTTACCTGCCCAGGTGTGTGTGTTACCTGCCCAGGTGTGTGCATTTACCTGCCCAGGTGTGTGTTACCTGCCCAGGTGTGTGTGTTACCTGTCTAGGTATGCATTTACCTGCCCAGGTGTGTGTGTTACCTGCCCAGGTGTGTGTGTTACCTGCCCAGGTTTGTGTGTTACCTGCCCAGGTGTGCATTTACCTTCCCAGGTGTGTGTTACCTGCCCAGGTGTGCCATAAACCCCACCCAGGTGTGTGTTACCTGCCCGGGTATGCATTTACCTGCCCAGGTGTGCCATAAACCCCACCCAGGTGTGTGTGTTACCTGCCCAGGTGTGTGTGTTACCTGCCCAGGTGTGTGTTACCTGCCCGGTGTGTGTTACCTGCCCAGGTGTTACCTGCCCAGGTGTGTGTATTTACCTGCCCAGGTGTGTGCATTTACCTGCCCAGGTGTGTGTTACCTGCCCAGGTGTCTGTTACCTGTCCAGGTGTGTGTGTTACCTGCCCAGGTGTGCATTTACCTGCCCAGGTGTGTGTTACCTGCCCAGGTGTGCATTTACCTGCCCAGGTGTGTGTGTTACCTGCCCGGTGTGTGTGTTACCTGCCCAGGTGTGTGTTACCTGCCCAGGTGTGTGTTACCTGCCCAGGTGTGTGTGTGTTACCTGCCCAGGTGTGCCATAAACCCCACCCAGGTGTGCATTTACCTGCCCAGGTGTGTGTTACCTGCCCAGGTGTGCGTTACCCGCCCCTGACCTCACCTGTCCCCCAGACTCACCTGGCGGCGACAGCGGCAACTGACGGCGGCGACGAGGGCCGAGGAGGACGAGGACGAGGGCGACGACGACGACGAGGCCGACGACGAGGAGGAGGAGGAGGGGAGAGAGAGGGGGCGGGGAGGGGCAGCCGGGCGGGGGAGGGGCGCCGGGCTCGGCCCCGCCCCCCGCACCTGCCCAGGTGAGCCCGGCCCCGCCCCCGCCCGCCGGCCCCGCCCCCAAGAAGGAGATCAGCGACATCGCGGCGGCGGCCGAGAGCCTGCAGCCCAAGGGGTACACGCTGGCAACGACACAGGTAACACACCTGGGCACACCTGGGGGCACCTGGGGGCACCTGGACACACCTGGGTATGGATGGGATACACCTGAGATACACCTGGGTACACCTGGGGCACCTGGGCACGCGGGATACACCTGGGCAGGGTCACAGAGCCTGCAGCCCAAGGGGTACACGCTGGCAACCACACAGGTAACACACCTGGGCACACCTGGGCACACCTGGGGTACACCTGGGATACACCTGGGCACACCTAGGGCACCTGGGATACACCTGGGTACAGCTGGACCTGGGAACTGGGATACACCTGGGATACACCTGGGTATGGATGGGATACACCTGGGCACACCTGGGCACCTAGGCACAGCTGAGCAGGGTCACAGAGCCTGCAGCCCAAGGGGTACACGCTGGCAACCACGCAGGTGAGGGGCACACCTGGGGGCACCTGGGCACACCTGGGGGCACCTGGGGGCACCTGGGGGCAGCTGGGTATGGATGGGATACACCTGGGATACACCTGGGCACACCTGGGCAGGGTCACAGAGCCTGCAGCCCAAGGGGTACACGCTGGCCACCACGCAGGTGAGGGGCACACCTGGGGGCACACCTGGGGCACACCTGGGGGCACCTGGGTATGGATGGGATACACCTGAGATACACCTGGGCACACCTGGGGGCACCTGGGTATGGATGGGATACACCTGAGATACACCTGGGGCACCTGGGATATACCTGGGCACACCTGGGGTACAGCTGGGTATGGATGGGATACACCTGAGATACACCTGGGATACACCTGGGCAGGGTCACAGAGCCTGCAGCCCAAGTGCAGCTGGCAACCACGCAGGTAACACACCTGGGCACACCTGGGGCACCTGGGATACACCTGGGGGCACCTGGGCACACCTGGGGGCACTAGGGATACACCTGGGCACACCTGGGCAGGGTCACAGAGCCTGCAGCCCAAGGGGTACACGCTGGCCACCACGCAGGTGAGGGGCACACCTGGGGGCACCTGGGCACACCTGGGGGCACCTGGGATACACCTGGGGGCACACCTGGATGGGATACACCTGAGATACACCTGGGGCACCTGGGTACACCTGGGGGCACCTGGATGGGATACACCTGGGCACACCTGGGCAGGGTCACAGAGCCTGCAGCCCAAGGGGTACACGCTGGCAACCACGCAGGTGAGGGGCACACCTGGGCACACCTGGGATACACCTGGGCACACCTGAGATACACCTGGGGGCACCTGGGATACACCTGGGGACACCTGGGTATGGATGGGATACACCTGGGCACACCTGGGATACACCTGGGCAGGGTCACAGAGCCTGCAGCCCAAGGGGTACACCTGGCCACCACGCAGGTGAGGGACACCTGGGCACACCTGGGGCACACCTGGGGGCACACCTGGGTATGGATGGGATACACCTGGGATACACCTGGGGGCACCTGGACACACCTGGGGGCACCTGGGCACACCTGGGGGCACCAGGGCAGGGTCACAGAGCCTGCAGCCCAAGGGGTACACGCTGGCAACCACGCAGGTAACACACCTGGGGGCACGTGGGCACACCTGAGATACACCTGGGGGCACTTGGGGTACACCTGGGCACAGCTGGGGTACAGCTGGGTATGGATGGGGATACACCTGGGTACACCTGGGCACACCTGGGGCACCTGGTGTACACTTAGTATGGATGAGATACACCTGAGATACACCTGGGTATGGATGGGATACACCTGAGATACACCTGGGCACACCTGGGGGCACCTGGGATACACCTGGGGGCACCTGGGTATGGATGGGATACACCTGGGCACACCTGGGACACACCTGTTGCTTACCTGTGGTTTGCTTGTCACTCACCTGTGGTTGGTTTACATGTGGTTTACCTGTGATTCACTTTGTCTCACCTGTCTCTCACCTGTATCTCACCTGTCACCTGCATCTCATCTGTGCCTCACCTGTCTCTCACCTTTATCTCACCTGTTTCTCACCTGTGTCTCACTTCTCACCTGCATCTCACCTGTCCCTCACCCATCCCTTACCTGTCTTTCCCCTGTATATCACCTGTCTCTCACCTCTCACTTGTCTCACTTGTCTCTCACCTGTTTCTCACCTATCTCACCTGTCTGTCACCTGTCACCTGTGTCACCTGTGTCTCACTTGTCTCACTTGTCTCTCACCTGTATCTCATCTGCATCTCACCTGTGTCTCACTTCTCACCTGTGTCTCACCTCCATATCACCTGTATCTCACCTGTGTCTCATCTCTCACCTGTGTCTCACCTGTATCTCACTCTTGTCTCACCTGTCTCTCACCTGTATATCACGTGTTCTCACCTGTTTCTCACGTCTATCTCACCTGTGTCTCACCTGCCTCACCTGCTCTCACCTATCTCTCACCTGTCTCTCACGTGTCTCACCCGTGTCTCACCTGTATCTCACCTGTCTCTCACCTGTATCTCACCTGTCTCTCACCTGTATCTCACCTGTCTCACTCGTTTTTCACCTATCTCTTACCTGTCTCACCTGTCTCTTTCGTCTCTCACCTGTCTCATCTCTCATCTGTATCTCACCTGTCTCTCACCTGTGTCTCATTTGTCTCTCACCTGTGTCTCACCTGTCTCTCACCTGTTTCTTACCTGTCTCATCTGTCTCTCATGTGTTTCTCACCTCTCACCTGTCTCTCACCTGTCTCTGACCCGTCCCTCACCTGTATCTCACCTGTCTTCTCACCCATCCCTCACCTGTCTCTGACCCGTGTCTCACCCATCTCTCACCCATCTCTCACCTCTCTCACCTGTCTCACCTGTTTCTCACCTCTCACCTGTCTCGCCTGTATCTCACCTGTTTCTCACCCATCTTTCACCTGTCTCTCACCCATCTCTCACCTGTCCCTCACCTGTCTCTGACCCGTCCCTCACCTGTCTCTCACCTGTATCTCACCTGTCTGACCTGTTTCTCACCTGTCTCTCACTTGTCTCTCACTTGTCTCTCACCCGTTCCTCACTCATCTCTCACCCATCTCTCACTTCTCTCACCTGTCTCTCACCTGTCTCACCTGTCTCACCTGTCTCACCAGTTTCTCACCTGTGTCTCACGTGTCTCTCACCTCTCACCCATCTCTCACCTGTCTCACCTGTCTCTCCCCCGTCCCTCCCCCGTCCCTGACGTGTCTCACCTGTGGGCAGGTGAAGACGCCCATCCCGCACCTGCTGCGGGGCACGCTGCGCGAGTACCAGCACATCGGGCTGGACTGGCTCGTCACCATGTACGAGAAGAAGCTCAACGGGATCCTGGCGGACGAGATGGGGCTGGGCAAGACCATCCAGACCATCTCGCTGCTGGCACACCTGGCCTGCGAGAAAGGTGAGGGACACACCTGGACACACCTGAGATACAGCTGGGATACACCTGGGTACACCTGGATACACCTGGGCACACCTGAGAGCCATAGAACACACCTGGGATACACCTGAGAGCCGTAACACACACCTGAGACACACCTGAGACACACCTGAGAGGATAGCACACACCTGAGAGCCATAGAACACACCTGGAGACACACCTGAGATACACCTGGGTACACCTGGGTACAGCTGGGAGCCATAGAACACACCTGGGATACACCTGGGATGGGGCTGGGCAAGACCATCCAGACAATATCGCTGCTGGCGCACCTGGCCTAGAAAGGTGGAGATATACACCTGTGTGACACCTGAGACACACCTGGGTACAGCTGGGATACACCTGGGTACAGCTGGGTATAGCTGGGATACATCTGGGTACACCTGAGAGCCGTAGCACACACCTGGGATGGGGCTGGGCAAGACCATCCAGACAATATCACTGCTGGCACACCTGGCCTGCGAGAAAGGTGAGGGGCACACCTGTGTGACACCTGAGATACACCTGAGACACACCTGGGTACAGCTCAGATACACCTGGGTACACCTGGGATACACCTGAGAGCCATAGAACACACCTGGGATGGGGCTGGGCAAGACCATCCAGACAATATCGCTGCTGGCACACCTGGCCTGCGGAAAGGTGAGATATACACCTATGTGACACACCTGAGATACACCTGGGCACAGCTGAGAGCCATAGAACACACCTGGGATACACCTGGGATGGGGCTGGCAAGACCATCCAGACCATCTCGCTGCTGGCGCACCTGGCCTACAGAAAGGTGAGGGACACACCTGGACACACCTGAGATACAGCTGGGTACAGCTCAGATACACCTGGGGGTACACCTGGAATACAGCTGGGTACACCTGAGAGCCATAGAACACACCTGGGATACACCTGAGAGCCGTAACACACACCTGAGACACACCTGAGACACACCTGGGACACACCTGGGTACAGCTGGATAGAGCTGGGGACACCTGGGATACACCTGGGTACACCTGGGATAGAGCTGGATACACCTGGGATACACCTGGGATGGGGCTGGGCAAGACCATCCAGACCATCTCGCTGCTGGCGCACCTGGCTCATAGAAAGGTGAGGCTCACCTGAGACACACCTGGGTACACCTGGGTATAGCTGGGATACAGCTGAGACACACCTGGGTACACCTGGGTACAGCTGGGATACACCTGGGTACACCTGAACACCTGGGTACAGCTGGGATACACCTGGGTACACCTGGGTACACCTGGGTACACCTGAGAGACATAACACACACCTGAGACACACCTGAGACACACCTGAAAGGATAGCACACACCTGAGAGTACACCTGAGGCACACCTGAGACACACCTGAGAGGGTAGCACACACCTGGATATACCTGAGACACACCTGAGACACCTGGGTACACCTGGGATACACCTGAGAGCCATAGCACACACCTGAGACACACCTGGGATACACCTGGGTACAGCTGAGACACACCTGGGTACACCTGGGTACACCTGAGAGCCGTAACACACACCTGGGATACACCTGGGATACACCTGGGATGGGGCTGGGCAAGACCATCCAGACCATCTCGCTGCTGGCCGCACCTGGCCTGCGAGAAAGGTGAGGGGCACACCTGAGACACACCTGAGACACACCTGGGTACACCTGGGTACACCTGAGAGCCATAGCACACACCTGGAATGCACCTGAGACACACCTGAGAGGATAGCACACACCTGGATATACCTGAGATACACCTGAGACACACCTGAGACACACCTGGGTACACCTGGGTACACCTGAGAGCCATAACACACACCTGAGACACACCTGAGAGGGATAGCACACACCTGGATACACCTGAGACACACCTGGGTACACCTGGGTACAGCTGGGTACACCTGGGATGGGGCTGGGCAAGACCATCCAGACAATATCGCTGCTGGCACACCTGGCCTGCGAGAAAGGTGAGATATACACCTGTGTGACACACCTGGGGTACAGCCTCAGATACACCTGAGAGCCATAGAACACACCTGAGAGCCATAGAACACGCCCTGGGATACACCTGGGTACAGCTTCACCTGGGATACACCTGCACACACCTGGGTACAGCTGGGATACACCTGAGAGCCATAGCACACACCTGGGTACACCTGGGACACACCTGAGATACACCTGGGTACACCTGAGACACACCTGGAGATCACACCTGGGTGCACCTGGTACAGGCTGAGAGCCACTAGAGACACACCTGAGAGGATAGCACACACCTGAGAGCCATAGAACACACCTGAGATACACCTGGGTACACCTGGGTACAGCTGGGAGCCATAGAACACACCTGGGATACACCTGAGATGGGGCTGGGCAAGACCATCCAGACCATCTTGCTGCTGGCGCACCTGGCCTGCGAGAAAGGTGAGGGACTCACCTGAGACACACCTGGGTACAGCTCAGATACACCTGGGTACACCTGGGATACACCTGAGAGCCATAGAACACACCTGGGATGGGGCTGGGCAAGACCATCCAGACAATATCGCTGCTGGCACACCTGGCCTGCGAGAAAGGTGAGATATACACCTATGTGACACACCTGAGATACACCTGGGTACAGCTGAGAGCCATAGAACACACCTGGGATACACCTGGGATGGGGCTGGGCAAGACCATCCAGACCATCTCGCTGCTGGCGCACCTGGCCTGCGAGAAAGGTGAGGGACACACCTGGACACACCTGAGATACAGCTGGGTACAGCTCAGATACACCTGGGGTACACCTGGGTACAGCTGGGTACACCTGAGAGCCATAGAACACACCTGGGATACACCTGAGAGCCGTAACACACACCTGAGACACACCTGAGACACACCTGGGACACACCTGGGTACAGCTGGGATAGAGCTGGGGACACCTGGGATACACCTGGGTACACCTGGGATAGAGCTGGATACACCTGGGATACACCTGGGATGGGGCTGGGCAAGACCATCCAGACCATCTCGCTGCTGGCGCACCTGGCCTGCGAGAAAGGTGAGGGGCTCACCTGAGACACACCTGGGTACACCTGGGTATAGCTGGGATACAGCTGAGACACACCTGGGTACACCTGGGTACAGCTGGGATACACCTGGGTACACCTGGGTACACCTGGGTACAGCTGGGTACACCTGAGAGACATAACACACACCTGAGACACACCTGAGACACACCTGAAAGGATAGCACACACCTGAGTACACCTGAGGCACACCTGAGACACACCTGAGAGGGTAGCACACACCTGGATATACCTGAGACACACCTGAGACACACCTGGGTACACCTGGGTACACCTGAGAGCCGTAACACACACCTGGGATACACCTGGGATACACCTGGGATGGGGCTGGGCAAGACCATCCAGACCATCTCGCTGCTGGCGCACCTGGCCTGCGAGAAAGGTGAGGGGCACACCTGAGACACACCTGAGACACACCTGGGTACACCTGGGTACACCTGAGAGCCATAACACACACCTGAGACACACCTGAGAGGATAGCACACACCTGGATACACCTGAGACACACCTGGGTACACCTGGGTACAGCTGGGTACACCTGGGATGGGGCTGGGCAAGACCATCCAGACAATATCGCTGCTGGCGCACCTGGCCTCGCGAGAAAGGTGAGGACACACCTGGACACACCTGAGACACACCTGGGTATAGCTGGGATACACATGGATAGAGCTGGGATACACCTGAGAGCCATAACACACACCTGAGACACACCTGAGACACACCTGAGACACACCTGAGAGCCATAGCACACATCTGAGATACACCTGAGGCACACCTGGGTGCACCTGGGTACACCTGGGATACACCTGAGAGTCATAACACACACCTGAGACATACCTGAGACACACCTGAGAGCCATAACACACACCTGAGACACACCTGAGACACACCTGAGAGGATAGCACACACCTGGATACACCTGAGACACACCTGGGATACACCTGAGATACACCTGGGTATAGCTGGGATACACCTGGGCACACCTGGGATGGGGCTGGGCAAGACCATCCAGACCATCTCGCTGCTGGCGCACCTGGCCTGCGAGAAAGGTGAGGGGCTCACCTGAGACACACCTGAGATACACTTGGGTACACCTGAGAGCCATAGCACACACCTGAGACACACCTGAGATACACCTGGGTACACCTGGGTACACCTGGGTATACCTGAGAGCCATAGAACACATGTGAGACACACCTGGGGTACACCTGGGTATACCTGAGAGCCATAGCACACACCTGAGACACACCTGAGATACACCTGAGCGTACCTGAGCACACCTGGACAGAGCTGGGACACACCTGAGATACACCTGAGTGTAGCTGGGCACACCTGGACAGAGCTGGGACACACCTGGCACACACTTGGCACACACCTGGGCACACCTGGGATATACCTGGGGCACACCTGGGACACACCTGGCACACACCTGAGCGTACCTGGGCACACCTGGGATACACCTGGCACACACCTGGCACACACCTGGCACACACCTGAGCGTACCTGGGCACACCTGGACAGAGCTGGCACACACCTGGGCACACACCTGGGACACACCTGAGCGTACCTGGGCACACCCAGCACACACCTGAGCACCTCTTGAGGGGTTTAGAACTCACCTGAGCCTCATCTTGGGTGTCTCACCTGTGCCCTCACCTGTGCACAGGTAGCTGGGCCCTCACCTGAGCACCTGGGACTCACCTGAGCTCATCCAGGAGGGTTTTAACTCACACCTGAGCAGTTTTGGGGTGTCCAGGACTCACCTGAGCTCCAATTTTTGGAGGATTTGGGTGTTCAGGACTCACCTGAGCCCAAATTTTGGGGTGTCTCACCTGTGCATAGGTAGCTGGGCCCTCACCTGATCACCTGGGACTCACCTGAGCTCCTTCAGGCGGGTTTCAACTCACACCTGAGCAGTTTTGGGGTGTCCAGGACTCACCTGAGCTCCAATTTTTGGAGGTTTTTGGGTGTTCAGGACTCACCTGAGCCCCGATTTTGGAGATTTTGGGTGTCCCAGGACTCACCTGTGCTCTCACCTGTGCACAGGTAGCTGGGTCTCACCTGAGCACCTGGGACTCACCTGAGCTCATCCAGGAGGGTTTTAACTCACACCTGAGCGGTTTTGGGGTGTCCAGGACTCACCTGAGCTCCGATTTTGGTGGTTTTGGATATTCAGGACTCACCTGAGCCCCGATTTTTGGGGTTTTTGGGTGTTCAGGACTCACCTGAGCCCAAATTTTGGGCTGTCTCACCTGTGCACAGGTAGCTGGGTCTCACCTGAGCACCTGGGACTCACCTGAGCTCCTTCAGGCGGGTTTCAACTCACACCTGAGCAGTTTTGGGGTGTCCAGGACTCACCTGAGCCCAAATTTTGGGGGTTTTGGGTGTCCAGGACTCACCTGAGCCCCGATTTGGGGGTTTTTGGGGGTCCCTGAACTCACCTGAGCCCTCACCTGTGCACAGGTAGCTGTGGGTCCTCACCTGAGCACCTGGGACTCACCTGAGCTCATCCAGGAGGGTTTTAAGTCACACCTGAGCAGTTTTGGGGTGTCCAGGACTCACCTGAGCCCCGATTTTGGGGTTTTTGGGCTCCCCAGCACTCACCTGTTCTCACCTGAGCCCTCACCTGTGCACAGGTAGCTGGGCCCTCACCTGAGCACCTGGGACTCACCTGAGCTCCTTCAGGAGGGTTTTAACTCACACCTGAGCAGTTTTGGGGTGTCCAGGACTCACCTGAGCTCCATTTTTGGAGGTTTTTGGGTGTTCAGGACTCACCTGAGCCCAAATTTTGGGGTGTCTCACCTGTGCACAGGTAGCTGGGCCCTCACCTGAGCACCTGGGACTCACCTGAGCTCATTCAGGAGGGTTTTAACTCACACCTGAGCAGTTTTGGGGTGTCCAGGACTCACCTGAGCTCCAATTTTTGGAGATTTTTGGATATTCAGGACTCACCTGAGCCCCGATTTTGGGGTTTTTGGGCTCCCCAGCACTCACCTGTTCTCACCTGTTCCTCACCTGTGCACAGGTAGCTGGGCCCTCACCTGAGCACCTGGGACTCACCTGAGCTCCTTCAGGCAGGTTTTAACTCACACCTGAGCAGTTTTGGGGTGTCCAGGACTCACCTGAGCCCAAATTTTGGGGGTTTTTGGGTGTTCAGGACTCACCTGAGCCCCGATTTTGGGATCCCCAGGACTCACCTGTGCCCTCACCTGTGCACAGGTAGCTGGGCCCTCACCTGATCACCTGGGACTCACCTGAGCTCCATCAAGGGGTTTTAACTCACCCCTGAGCAGTTTTGGGGTGTCCAGGACTCACCTGAGCCCCATTTTTTGGAGGTTTTTGGGTGTCCAGGACTCACCTGAGCCCCGATTTTGGAGATTTTGGGTGTCCCAGGACTCACCTGAGCCCTCACCTGTGCACAGGTAGCTGAGCCCTCACCTGAGCACCTGGGACTCACCTGAGCTCATCCAGGAGGGTTTTAACTCACACCTGAGCAGTTTTGGGGTGTCCAGGACTCACCTGAGCCCCGATTTGGGGGTTTTTGGGGGTCCCAGAACTCACCTGAGCCCTCACCTGTGCACAGGTAGCTGGGGCCCTCACCTGATCATCGTGCCCACCTCGGTGATGCTCAACTGGGAGATGGAGCTCAAGCGCTGGTGCCCCGAGCTTCAAGATCCTCACCTACTACGGGGCGCAGAAGGAGCGGCGCCTCAAGAGACAGGTGAGCGCACCTGGGCACACCTGGGCACACCTGGGGGCAGCTGGGGGACAGCTGGGGGCACCTGGGGACAGCTGGGGTCACCTGGGATACACCTGGGCACACCTGGGGACAGCTGGGCACACCTGGGGGGATCTGGGACACACCTGAGATACACCTGGGGGCACACCTGTGTTACCTGGGATACACCTGGTCACATCTGGGGAGGCACCTGGGGATACACCTGGGGGCACCTGGGGGCACACCTGTGTTACCTGGGCACAGCTGGGGGCACCTGGGATGCACCTGGAATACCTGGGGCACACCTGTGTTACCTGAGCACACCTGGAGGGATGTGAGACACACCTGGGGACACCTGAGATACACCTGGGCACAGCTGAGGGGCACCTGGGGGATCTGGGACACACCTGAGATACACCTGGAGGCACACCTGTGTTATCTGGGGCACACCTGGAGGGATCTGGGATATACCTGGGCACACCTGGGGGCACCTGGGTACACCTGGGGGCACCTGGGAATATCTGGGGGCACACCTGTGTCACCTGAGCACACCTGGAGGGATCTGAGACACACCTGGGGACACCTGAGATATACCTGGGCACACCTAGAGGCACACCTGTGTTACCTGGGCACACCTGGGATACACCTGGGCGCACCTGGGCACACCTGTGTTACCTGGGGGCAGCTGGGGCACACCTGGGATACACCTGGGCACACCTGGCGGGATTTAGGATACACCTGGGCACACCTGGGAATATCTGGGGGCACACCTGTGTTACCTGAGCACACCTGGAGGGATCTGAGACACACCTGGGGACACCTGGGATACTCCTGGGCACACCTAGAGGCACACCTGTGTTACCTGGGGGCACCTGGGGTACACCTGGGATACACCTGGGGACACCTGGGCACACCTGGGCAGTTTTTGAGCCATTTTAGGTCCATTTTTTAGCGGATTTTTTCGGGGATTTTTGCCTCACCTGTCTCACCTGTCTCACCTGGCAGGGCTGGACCACGCCCAGCACCATCCCGTGTGCATCAGCTCAGGCTGCACACCTGAGCACTCACCTGAGGCTCACCTGGGCGATTTTTGACCCATTTTTTGGGGATTTTTTTGGGGATTTTTGTCTCACCTGTCTCACCTGTCTCACCTGTCTCACCTGTCTCACCTGTCAGGGCTGGACCACACCCAACACCTTCCACGTGTGCATCACCTCAGGCTGCACACCTGAGCACTCACCTGAGACACACCTGGGCAGTTTTGACCCATTTTTGGGGGATTTTTGGGATTTTTGCCTCACCTGTCTCACCTGTCAGGGCTGGACCAAGCCAAACACATCCACATGTGCATCACCTGTACAGGCTGCACACCTGAGCACTCACCTGAGACACACCTGGACAATTTTGGGGCCATTTTCAGCGGATTTTTCAGGGATTTTTGCCTCACCTGTCTCACCTGTCTCACCTGTCTCACCTGGCAGGGTGGACCAAGCCCAACACATTCCACGTGTGCATCACCTGTACAGGCTGCACACCTGGGCACACCTGGGCAGTTTTTGAGCCATTTTAGGTCCATTTTTTCACGGATTTTTTTGGTTTTTTTGCCTCACCTGTCTCACCTGTCTCACCTGGCAGGGCTGGACCACACCCAACACCTTCCATGTGTGCATCACCTCAGGCTGCACACCTGAGCACTCACCTGAGACTCACCTGAGACTCACCTGAGCAGTTTTTGGGCCATTTTTTTTGGGATTTTTCGGGGATTTTTGCCTCACCTGTCTCACCTGTCTCACCTGTCTCACCTGCCTCACCTGTCTCACCTGGCAGGGCTGGACCAAGCCCAACACCTTCCACGTGTGCATCACCTCAGGCTGCACACCTGAGCACTCACCTGAGGCTCACCTGGGCAGTTTTGAGCCATTTTAGGTCCATTCTTCAGCGGATTTTTGGGGGATTTTTGCCTCACCTGCCTCACCTGTCTCACCTGTCTCACCTGTCCCACCTGGCAGGGCTGGACCAAGCCCAACACATCCCACGTGTGCATCACCTGTACAGGCTGCACACCTGAGCACTCACCTGAGACACACCTGGACAATTTTTGGGCCATTTTCAGCCGGATTTTTTGGGGATTTTCTCTCACCTGCCTCACCTGTCTCACCTGTCTCACCTGGCAGGGCTGGACCAAGCCAAACACCTTCCACGTGTGCATCACCTCAGGCTGCACACCTGAGCACTCACCTGAGACTCACCTGAGCAGTTTTGGGGGATTTTTTTGGCGGATTTTTCAGGGATTTTTGCCTCACCTGTCTCACCTGTCTCACCTGTCTCACCTGGCAGGGCTGGACCAAGCCAACAGCGTTCCGCGTGTGCATCACCTGTACAGGCTGCACACCTGAGCACTCACCTGAGACTCTCCTGAGACTCACCTGAGCAGTTTTGGGCCATTTTTTTGGGGGATTTTTGGGGATTTTTGCCTCACCTGCCTCACCTGCCTCACCTGTCTCACCTGTCTCACCTGGCAGGGCTGGACCAAGCCAAGCACCTCCCATGTGTGCGTCACCTGTACAGGCTGCACACCTGGGCACTCACCTGAGACACACCTGGGCAGTTTTTGGGTCATTTTTGGCAGATTTTTCAGGCATTTTTGCCTCACCTGTCTCACCTGTCTCACCTGTCTCACCTGTCTCACCTGTCTCACCTGGCAGGGCTGGACCACACCCAACACCTTCCACGTGTGCCTCAGCTCAGGCTGCACACCTGAGCACTCAACTGAGACTCACCTGAGACTCACCTGGGCAGTTTTGAGCCATTTTTTCCGCAGTTTTGGGGGGATTTTTGCCTGACCTGTCTCACCTGTCTCACCTGTCAGGGCTGGACCACACCCAACACCTCCCACGTGTGCATCACCTGTACAGGCTGCACACCTGAGCACTCACCTGAGACACACCTGGGCAATTTTAGGGCCATTTTTCAGCGGATTTTTCAGGGATTTTTCTCTCACCTGTCTCACCTGTCTCACCTGGCAAGGCTGGACCACACCCAACAGCTTCCACGTGTGCATCACCTGTACAGGCTGCACACCTGAGCACTCACCTGAGCCACACCTGGGCAGTTTCAGAGCCATTTTTAAATGAATTTTTGGGATTTTTCTTTCATTTGTCTCACCTGTCTCACCTGTCTCACTTGGCAGGGCTGGACCACGCCCAACACCTTCCATGTGTGCATCACCTCAGGCTGCACACCTGAGCACTCACCTGAGACTCACCTGAGACTCACCTGAGCAGTTTTGGGCCATTTTTTGGGGGATTTTTCGAGAGTTTTGCCTCACCTGTCTCACCTGTCTCACCGGTCTCACCTGTCTCACCTGTCTCACCTGTCAGGGCTGGACCACACCCAGCACCTTCCACGTGTGCATCAGCTCAGGCTGCACACCTGAGCACTCACCTCAGACACACCTGGACAATTTTAGAGCCATTTTAGGTCCATTTTTCATCGGATTTTTTGGGGGATTTTTGCCTCACCTGTCTCACCTGTCTCACCTGTCTCACCTGTCAGGGCTGGACCAAGCCCAACACCATCCACGTGTGCATCACCTCAGGCTGCACACCTGAGCACTCACCTGAGACACACCTGGGCAGTTTCAGAGCCATTTTTTAAATGAATTTTTTGGGATTTTTCTTTCATTTGTCTCACCTGTCTCACCTGTCTCACCTGGCAGGGCTGGACCACGCCCAACACGTTCCACGTGTGCATCACCTGTACAGGCTGCACACCTGAGCACTCACCTGAGACTCACCTGAGACACCTGGGCAGTTTTTGAGCCATTTTAGGTCCATTTTTCAGCGGATTTTTCAGGGATTTTTGCCTCACCTGTCTCACCTGTCTCACCTGTCTCACCTGGCAGGGCTGCACCACACCCAACACCTTCCACGTGTGCATCATCTCAGGCTGCACACCTGAGCACTCACCTGAGCACTCACCTGGGCAATTTTGAGCCATTTTAGGTCCATTTTTCAGCGGATTTTTTGGGATTTTTGTCTCACCTGTCTCACCTGTCTCACCTGTCTCACCTGGCAGGGCTGGACCACGCCCAACACCTTCCACGTGTGCATCAGCTCAGGCTGCACACCTGGGCACTCACCTGAGACACACCTGAGACTCACCTGAGCAGTTTTGGGCCACTTTTTGGCGGATTTTTCGGGATTTTTGCCTCACCTGTCTCACCTGTCTCACCTGTCTTACCTGTCCCACCTGTCTCACCTGGCAGGGCTGGACCACGCCCAACACCTTCCACGTGTGCATCACCTGTACAGGCTGCACACCTGAGCACTCACCTGAGACACACCTGGGCAGTTTTTGGGCCATTTTTTGGCAGATTTTTTCGGGGATTTTTCTCTCACCTGTCTCACCTGTCTCACCTGCCTCACCTGTCTCACCTGGCAGGGCTGGACCAAGCCCAACACCTTCCACGTGTGCATCACCTCAGGCTGCACACCTGAGCACTCACCTGAGGCTCACCTGGGCAGTTTTTGAGCCATTTAGGTCCATTCTTCAGCGGATTTTTGGGGATTTTTGCCTCACCTGCCTCACCTGTCTCACCTGTCTCACCTGTCTCACCTGTCTCACCTGTCACGGCTGGACCAAGCCCAACACCATCCACGTGTGCATCACCTCAGGCTGCACACCTGAGCACTCACCTGAGACACACCTGGGCAGTTTTTGGGCCATTTTTCAGCGGATTTTTTCGGGGATTTTTCTCTCACCTGTCTCACCTGTCTCACCTGTCTCACCTGGCAGGGCTGGACCAAGCCCAACACCTTCCACGTGTGCATCAGCTCAGGCTGCACACCTGAGCACTCACCTGGGCAGTTTTTGAGCCATTTTAGGCCCATTTTTCAGCGGATTTTTTCGGGGATTTTTACCTTACCTGTCTCACCTGTCTCACCTGTCTCACCTGTCTCACCTGTCTCACCTGGCAGGGCTGGACCAAGCCAACGCGTTCCACGTGTGCATCACCTGTACAGGCTGCACACCTGGGCACTCACCTGAGACACACCTGGGCAATTTTAGAGCCATTTTTAGCCGGATTTTTGGGGATTTTCTCTCACCTGCCTCACCTGTCTCACCTGTCTCACCTGTCTCACCTGTCTCACCTGGCAGGGCTGGACCACACCAACACCTTCCATGTGTGCATCACCTGTACAGGCTGCACACCTGGGCGCCACCTGAGCACACCTGGACAATTTTAGAGCCATTTTAGGTCCATTTTTCATCGGATTTTTTGGGGGATTTTTCTCTCACCTGTCTCATCTGTCTCAACTGTCCCACCTGTCTCACCTGGCAGGGCTGGACCACACCCAACACCATCCACGTGTGCATCACCTCAGGCTGCACACCTGAGCACTCACCTGAGACACACCTGGGCAGTTTTTGAGCCATTTTTCAGCGGATTTTTTCAGGGGTTTTTGCCTCACCTGTCTCACCTGTCTCACTTGTCTCACCTGTCTCACCTGGCAGGGCTGGACCACGCCCAACACCATCCACGTGTGCATCACCTGTACAGGCTGCACACCTGAGCACTCACCTGGGCAATTTTTGAGCCATTTTAGGTCCTTTTTTCAGCGGATTTTTGGGGGATTTTTGCCTCACCTGTCTCACCTGTCTCACCTGTCTCACCTGGCAGGGCTGGACCAAGCCCAACGCGTTCCACGTGTGCATCACCTCGTACAAGCTGGTGCTGCAGGACCACCAGGCGTTCCGCCGCAAGAACTGGAAGTACCTGATCCTGGACGAGGCGCAGAACATCAAGAACTTCAAATCCCAGCGCTGGCAGTCGCTGCTCAACTTCAACAGGTGGGCGGGGAGCGCACCTGGGGACACCTGAGAGCAGCTGGGGTGCACCTGGGGACACCTGAGAGACACCTGGGTACACCTGAGAGACACCTGAGCACACCTGGAAGCAGCTGAGAGACACCTGGGGTGCACCTGGGAACACCTGGGGACACCTGAGAGCGGCTGGGAGACATCTGGGGACACCTGGGAACACCTGAGAGACACCTGGGAACACCTGAGCGCAGCTGGGAACACCTGGGTACACCTGGGGTACACTTGGGAACAGCTGAGAGACCCCTGGGTACACCTGGGAACACCTGAGCGCGGCTGGGAGACACCTGGGGTACACCTGGGAACACCTGGGCACACCTGGGTACACTTGGGAATACCTGGGAGACAACTGAGGCGCAGCTGGGGTGCACCTGGGGTACACCTGAGAGACCCTGGGTACACCTGGGTACACCTGGGAACAGCTGAGAGACCCTGGGTACACCTGGGTACACCTGGGGTACACCTGGGTACACCTGAGAGACACCTGAGCACACCTGGAAGCAGCTGAGAGACACCTGGGTACACCTGGGAACTCCTGAGTACACCTGGGATACACTTGGGTTACACCTGGTTACACCTGGGATACACCTGAGCACAGCTGAGAGACACCTGGGAACACCTGAGAGACACCTGGGTACACCTGGGAACACCTGGGTACACCTGAGAGACACCTGGGTACACCTGAGAACACCTGGGACCACCTGGGGACACCTGAGCGTGGCTGGGGTGCATTTGGGAACACCTGGGGTACACTTAGGAACACCTGAGAGACAACTGAGCACACCTGGGAACAGCTCAGAGACACCTGAGTACACCTGGGAACTCCTGGGGACACCTGAGCGTGGCTGGGGTGCATTTGGGAACACCTGGGGTACAGCTGGGTACACCTGAGAGACAACTGAGCACACCTGGGAACAGCTCAGAGACACCCAGTACACCTGGGAACACCTGGGATGCACATGGGGTACACCTGAGAGACACCTGGGTGCACCTGAGTACACCTGGGATTCACCTGAGAGACACCTGAGTACACCTGGGATACATCTGAGAGCACCTTGGTACACCTGGGAACACCTGAGTACACCTGTGGTACACCTGGGAACACCTGAGCACAGCTGAGAGACACCTGGGAACACCTGGGATACACCTGTGTGTACCTGGGACACACCTGGGCACAGCTCAGGCACACCTGGGACACACCTGTGTGTACCTGGGACACACCTGGGCACACCTGGGATACACCTGGGACACACCTGTGTGTACCTGGGGCACACCTGGGCACAGCTCAGGCACACCTGGGCAGGTGAGGGGCTCACCTGAGTTGGCTCCTGTGCAGACGGCGCTGGTGGAGCTGTGCTGGTGCTGAGGGGGTCACTCACCTGTGCTCACCTGTCCTGAGTGGTTCTCACCTGTGCTCACCTGTCCTGAGTGGTTCTCACCTGTGCTCGCCTGCCTCACCTGTGCTCACCTGTCCTGAGTGGTTCTCACCTGTGCTCGCCTACTTCACCTATGCTCACCTGTCCTGAGTGGTTCTCACCTGTGCTCGCCTGCTTCACCTGTGCTCACCTGTCTGTACCTGTCTGTACCTGCCTCACCTGTGCTCACCTGTCTGTACCTGTCTGTACCTGCCTCACCTGTGCTCACCTGTCCTGGCGGATTCTCACCTGTGCTTGCCTGCCTCACCTGTGCTCACCTGTCTGTGCTTGTCTGTACCTGCCTCACCTGTGCTCACCTGTCCTGAGTGGTTCTCACCTGTGCTCACCTGCTTCACCTGTGCTCACCTGTCTGTGCTTGTCTGTACCTGCCTCACCTGTGCTCACCTGTCTATGCTTGTCTCACCTGTATCTCACTTGTTTCTCACTTGTTTCTCACCTGTGTCTCACCTGTGTCTCACCTGTCTCTCATCTGTATCTCATTTTGTGTCCCACCTGTTTCTCACCTGTTTCTCACCTGTGTCTCACCTGTCTCACCTGTGTTTCACCTGTCTGTACGTGTATCACCTGTCTGTACCTGTCTGTCCCTGTCTGTACCTGTCTGTACCTGTCTGTACCTGTCTCACCTGTGCCTTACCTGTCTCACCTGTCTCACCTGTCTGTACCTGTCTGTACCTGTCTGTACCTGTCTCACCTGTCTGTACCTGTCTGTACCTGTCTGTACCTGTCTGCACCTGTCTGTGCCTGTCTGTACCTGTCTGTATGCCTGTCTCACCTGTCTGTACCTGTCTGTACCTGTCTCACCTGTGCCTCACCTGTCTCACCTGTCTCACCTGTCTGTACCTGTCTGTACCTGTCTGTACCTGTCTGCACCTGTCTGTGCCTGTCTGTACCTGTCTGTACCTGTCTGTACCTGTCTGTACCTGTCTCACCTGTCTGTGCCTGTCTCACCTGTCTGTACCTGTCTGTACCTGTCTGTACCTGTCTCACCTGTCTGTACCTGTCTGTACTTGTCTGCACCTGTCTGTACCTGTCTGTACCTGTCTGTACCTGTCTGTACCTGTCTGTGCCTGTCTGTACCTGTCTCACCTGTCTGTGCCTGTCTGTACCTGTCTGTACCTGTCTGTACCTGTCTGCACCTGTCTGTACCTGTCTGTACCTGTCTGTACCTGTCTGTGCCTGTCTGTACCTGTCTGTACCTGTCTGTACCTGTCTCACCTGTCTCACATGTCTGTACCTGTCTGTACCTGTCTGTACTTGTCTGTGCCTGTCTGTACCTGTCTGTACCTGTCTGTACCTGTCTCACCTGTCTCACATGTCTGTACCTGTCTGTACCTGTCTATACCTGTCTGTACCTGTCTGTACCTGTCTCACCTGTCTATACCTGTCTGTACCTGTCTGTACCTGTCTGTACCTGTCTCACCTGTCTATACCTGTCTGTACCTGTCTCACCTGTCCCACCTGTGCCTCACCTGTCTCACCTGTGCCTCACCTGTCTCACCTGCAGCCAGCGGCGGCTGCTGCTGACGGGGACGCCGCTGCAGAACTCGCTGATGGAGCTCTGGTCCCTGATGCATTTCCTGATGCCGCGCGTGTTCCCTCACCTGTCTGTACCTGTCTCACCTGTCTGTACCTATCTCACCTGTCTGTACCTGTCTGTACCTGTCTCACCTGTGCCTCACCTGTCTGTACCTGTCTGTACCTGTCTGTACCTGTCTGTACCTGTCTCACCTGCCTATACCTGTCTGTACCTGTCTGTACCTGTCTGTACCTGTCTGTCCCTGTCTGTACCTGTCTGTACCTGTCTCACCTGTCTGTCCCTGTCTGTACCTGTCTGTGCCTGTCTGTGCCTGTCTGTGCCTGTCTGTACCTGTCTCACCTGTGCCTCACCTGTCTGTACCTGTCTGTACCTGTCTGTACCTGTCTGTACCTGTCTGTACCTGTCTGTGCTTGTCTGTACCTGTCTGTCCCTGTCTGTACCTGTCTGTACCTGTCTCACCTGTCTGTACCTGTCTGTACCTGTCTCACCTGTCTGTACCTGTCTGTACCTGTCTGTACCTGTCTGTGCCTGTCTGTACCTGTCTGTACCTGTCTGTCCCTGTCTGTACCTGTCTGTACCTGTCTGTACCTGTCTCACCTGTCTGTACCTGTCTGTGCCTGTCTGCACCTGTCTGTACCTGTCTGTACCTGTCTGTACCTGTCTCACCTGTCTGTACCTGTCTGTACCTGTCTGTCCCTGTCTCACCTGTCTCACCTGTCTCACCTGTCTCACCTGTCTCACCTGTCTCACCTGCAGCCAGCGGCGGCTGCTGCTGACGGGGACGCCCGCTGCAGAACTTCGCTGATGGAGCTCTGGTCCCTGATGCATTTCCCTGATGCCAGCGCGTGTTCCCTCACCTGTCTGTACCTGTCTGTACCTGTCTCACCTGTGCCTCACCTGTCTCACCTGTCTGTACCTGTCTGTCCCTGTCTGTACCTGTCCCACCTGTCTGTGCCTGTCTGTGCTTGTCTGTACCTGTCTGTGCCTGTCTGTACCTGTCTGTACCTGTCTGTGCCTGTCTCACCTGTCTGTACCTGTCTCACCTGTCTCACCTGTCTCACCTGTCTCACCTGTCGCACCTGTGCCTCACCTGTCTGTACCTGTCTGTACCTGTCTGTACCTGTCTCACCTGTCTGTACCTGTCTCACCTGTCTCACCTGTCTCACCTGTCTCACCTGTCTCACCTGTCTCACCTGCAGCCAGCGGCGGCTGCTGCTGACGGGGACGCCGCTGCAGAACTCGCTGATGGAGCTCTGGTCCCTGATGCATTTCCTGATGCCGCGCGTGTTCCCTCACCTGTCTGTGCCTGTCTGTACCTGTCTGTACCTGCCTCACCTGTCTGTACCTGTCTCACCTGTCTGTGCCTGTCTGTGCCTGTCTGTACCTGTCTGTACCTGTCTGTGCCTGTCTGTGCCTGTCTGTACCTGTCTGTGCCTGTCTGTACCTGTCTGTACCTGTCTGTGCCTGTCTGTACCTGTCTGTACCTGTCTCACCTGTCTGTACCTGTCTGTGCCTGTCTGTACCTGTCTGTACCTGTCTGTGCCTGTCTGTACCTGTCTGTACCTGTCTCACCTGTCTGTACCTGTCTGTGCCTGTCTGTGCCTGTCTGTACCTGTCTGTACCTGTCTCACCTGTCTGTACCTGTCTGTACCTGTCTGTACCTGTCTCACCTGTCTGTACCTGTCTGTACCTGTCTGTACCTGTTTGTGCCTGTCTGTATCTGTCTGTACCTGTCTGTACCTGTCTCACCTGTCTGTACCTGTCTCACCTGTCTGTGCCTGTCTGTACCTGTCTGTACCTGTCTGTCCCTGTCTGTACCTGTCTCCACCTGTCTGTACCTGTCTCACCTGTCTGTCCCTGTCTCACCTGTCTGTGCCTGTCTGTGCCTGTCTCACCTGTCTGTCCCTGTCTCACCTGTCTGTGCCTGTCTGTGCCTGTCTGTACCTGTCTGTGCCTGTCTGTACCTGTCTCACCTGTCTGTACCTGTCTCACCTGTGCCTCACCTGTCTCACCTGTCGCACCTGCAGCCAGCGGCGGCTGCTGCTGACGGGGACGCCGCTGCAGAACTTCGCTGATGGAGCTCTGGTCCCTGATGCATTTCCCTGATGCCGCGCTGTTCCCTCACCTGTCTGTACCTGTCTGTACCTGTCTGTACCTGTCTGTACCTGTCTCACCTGTCTGTACCTGTCTGTACCTGCTGTACCTGTCTCACCTGTCTGTACCTGTCTCACCTGTCTGCACCTGTCTCACCTGTCTGTACCTGTCTGTACCTGTCTGTACCTGTCTGTACTTGTCTGTACCTGTCTCACCTGTCTGTACCTGTCTGTACCTGTCTGTACCTGTCTGTACCTGTCTCACCTGTCTGCACCTGTCTGTACCTGTCTGTACCTGTCTGTACCTGTCTCACCTGTCTGTACCTGTCTGTACCTGTCTGTACCTGTCTGTACCTGTCTCACCTGTCTGTACCTGTCTGTACCTGTCTGACCTGTCTGTACCTGTCTGTACCTGTCTCACCTGTCTCACCTGTGCCTCACCTGTCTCACCTGCAGCCAGCGGCGGCTGCTGCTGACGGGGACGCCGCTGCAGAACTTCGCTGATGGAGCTCTGGTCCCTGATGCATTTCCTGATGCGCGCGTGTTCCCTCACCTGTCTGTACCTGTCTCACCTGTCTGTACCTGTCTGTACCTGTCTGTACCTGTCTCACCTGTCTGTCCCTGTCTGTACCTGTCTGTACCTGTCTGTACCTGTCTGTACCTGTCTGTACCTGTCTCACCTGTCTGTACCTGTCTGTACCTGTCTCACCTGTGGCTCACCTGTCTGTACCTGTCTGTACCTGTCTGTACCTGTCTGTACCTGTCTGTACCTGTCTCACCTGTCTGTACCTGTCTGTACCTGTCTCACCTGTCTGTGCTTGTCTGTACCTGTCTCACCTGTCTGTGCCTGTCTCACCTGTCTGTGCCTGTCTGTACCTGTCTGTACTGCCTCACCTGCCTCACTAGTGCCTCACCTGTCTCACCTGTGTCTCACCTGTCGCACCTGCAGCCAGCGGCGGCTGCTGCTGGACGGGGACGCCGCTGCAGAACTCGCTGATGGAGCTCTGGTCCCTGATGCATTTCCTGATGCCGCGCGTGTTCCCTCACCTGTCTGTACCTGTCTGTACCTGTCTGTACCTGTCTGTACCTGTCTCACCTGTCTGTACCTGTCTGTACCTGCTGTACCTGTCTCACCTGTCTGTACCTGTCTCACCTGTCTGCACCTGTCTCACCTGTCTGTACCTGTCTGTACCTGTCTGTACCTGTCTGTACTTGTCTGTACCTGTCTCACCTGTCTGTACCTGTCTGTACCTGTCTGTACCTGTCTGTACCTGTCTCACCTGTCTGCACCTGTCTGTACCTGTCTGTACCTGTCTGTACCTGTCTCACCTGTCTGTACCTGTCTGTACCTGTCTGTACCTGTCTGTACCTGTCTCACCTGTCTGTACCTGTCTGTACCTGTCTGACCTGTCTGTACCTGTCTGTACCTGTCTCACCTGTCTCACCTGTGCCTCACCTGTCTCACCTGCAGCCAGCGGCGGCTGCTGCTGACGGGGACGCCGCTGCAGAACTTCGCTGATGGAGCTCTGGTCCCTGATGCATTTCCTGATGCCGCGCGTGTTCCCTCACCTGTCTGTACCTGTCTCACCTGTCTGTACCTGTCTGTACCTGTCTGTACCTGTCTCACCTGTCTGTCCCTGTCTGTACCTGTCTGTACCTGTCTGTACCTGTCTGTACCTGTCTGTACCTGTCTCACCTGTCTGTACCTGTCTGTACCTGTCTCACCTGTGGCTCACCTGTCTGTACCTGTCTGTACCTGTCTGTACCTGTCTGTACCTGTCTGTACCTGTCTCACCTGTCTGTACCTGTCTGTACCTGTCTCACCTGTCTGTGCTTGTCTGTACCTGTCTCACCTGTCTGTGCCTGTCTCACCTGTCTGTGCCTGTCTGTACCTGTCTGTACTGCCTCACCTGCCTCACTAGTGCCTCACCTGTCTCACCTGTGTCTCACCTGTCGCACCTGCAGCCAGCGGCGGCTGCTGCTGACGGGGACGCCGCTGCAGAACTCGCTGATGGAGCTCTGGTCCCTGATGCATTTCCTGATGCCGCTAGCGTGTTCCCTCACCTGTCTGTACCTGTCTCACCTGTGTCTCACCTGTGCCTCACCTGTCTGTACCTGTCTCACCTGTCTGTGCCTGTCTGTGCCTGTCTGTACCTGTCTGTACCTGTCTGTGCCTGTCTGTGCCTGTCTGTACCTGGTCTGTGCCTGTCTGTACCTGTCTCACCTGTCTGTGCCTGTCTGTACCTGTCTGTACCTGTCTGTACCTGTCTGTCCCTGTCTGTACCTGTCTGTACCTGTCTGTACCTGTCTGTACCTGTCTGTGCCTGTCTGTCCCTGTCTCATCTGTCTGTACCTGTCTCACCTGTCTGTACCTGTCTGTACCTGTCTCACCTGTCTGTACCTGTCTCACCTGTGTCTCACCTGTGTCTCACCTGTCTCACCTGCAGCCAGCGGCGGCTGCTGCTGACGGGGACGCCGCTGCAGAACTCGCTGATGGAGCTCTGGTCCCTGATGCATTTCCTGATGCCGCGTGTTCCCTCACCTGTCTGCACCTGTCTGTGCCTGTCTGTACCTGTCTGTTCTTGTCTGTACCTGTCTGTACCTGTCTGTACCTGTCTGTCCGTGTCTGTGCCTGTCTCTCCTGTGTCTCACCTGTCTCACCTGTGCTCACCTGTCTCACCTGTCTCACCTGTCTCACCTGTGTCTCACCTGTCTCACCTGCAGCCAGCGGCGGCTGCTGCTGACGGGGACGCCGCTGCAGAACTCGCTGATGGAGCTCTGGTCCCTGATGCATTTCCTGATGCCGCGCGTGTTCCCTCACCTGTCTGTACCTGTCTCACCTGTCTGTACCTGTCTGTGCCTGTCTGTACCTGTCTCACCTGTCTGTACCTGTCTGCACCTGTCTGTGCCTGTCTGTACCTGTCTGTCCCTGTCTGTACCTGTCTGTACCTGTCTGTACCTGACTGTACTTGTCTCACCTGTCTGTACCTGTCTCACCTGTCTCACCTGTGTCTCACCTGTCTGTACCTGTCTGTACCTGTCTGTACCTGTCTGTACCTGTCTGTGCCTGTCTCACCTGTCTGTGCCTGTCTGTACCTGTCTGTACCTGCCTCACCTGTCTCACCTGTCTGTACCTGTCTGTACCTTTCTGTACCTGTCTGTGCCTGTCTCACCTGTGTCTCACCTGTGCCTCACCTGTCGCACCTGCAGCCAGCGGCGGCTGCTGCTGACGGGGACGCCGCTGCAGAACTCGCTGATGGAGCTCTGGTCCCTGATGCATTTCCTGATGCCGCGCGTGTTCCCTCACCTGTCTGTACCTGTCTCACCTGTCTGTACCTGTCTGTACCTGTCTGTACCTGTCTCACCTGTCTGTCCCTGTCTGTACCTGTCTGTACCTGTCTGTACCTGTCTGTACCTGTCTGTACCTGTCTCACCTGTCTGTACCTGTCTGTACCTGTCTGTACCTGTCTGTACCTGTCTGTGCCTGTCTATACCTGTCTGTACCTGTCTGCACCTGTCTCACCTGTCTGTACCTGTCTGTACCTGTCTGTACCTGTCTGTACCTGTCTCACCTGTGCCTCACCTGTCTGTACCTGTCTGTACCTGTCTGTACCTGTCTGTACCTGTCTGCACCTGTCTCACCTGTCTGTACCTGTCTGTACCTGTCTGTACCTGTCTCACCTGTGCCTCACCTGTCTGTACCTGTCTGTACCTGTCTGTACCTGTCTGTACCTGTCTCACCTGTCTGCACCTGTCTGTACCTGTCTCACCTGTCTGTACCTGTCTGTACCTGTCTGTGCCTGTCTGTACCTGTCTGTACCTGTCTGCACCTGTCTGTCTGTCCCTGTCTGTACCTGTCTCACCTGTCTCACCTGTCTGTACCTGTCTGTACCTGTCTCACCTGTCTGTACCTGTCTGTACCTGTCTGTACCTGTCTGTACCTGTCTGTACCTGTCTCACCTGTGCCTCACCTGTCTGTACCTGTCTGTACCTGTCTGTACCTGTCTGTACCTGTCTGCACCTGTCTCACCTGTCTGTACCTGTCTGTACCTGTCTGTACCTGTCTCACCTGTGCCTCACCTGTCTGTACCTGTCTGTACCTGTCTGTACCTGTCTGTACCTGTCTCACCTGTCTGCACCTGTCTGTACCTGTCTCACCTGTCTGTACCTGTCTGTACCTGTCTGTGCCTGTCTGTACCTGTCTGTACCTGTCTGCACCTGTCTGTCTGTCCCTGTCTGTACCTGTCTCACCTGTCTCACCTGTCTGTACCTGTCTGTACCTGTCTCACCTGTCTGTACCTGTCTGTACCTGTCTGTACCTGTCTGTACCTGTCTGTACCTGTCTCACCTGTCTGTACCTGTCTGTACCTGTCTGTGCCTGTCTGTACCTGTCTGTACCTGTCTGCACCTGTCTGTCTGTCCCTGTCTGTACCTGTCTCACCTGTCTCACCTGTCTGTACCTGTCTGTACCTGTCTCACCTGTCTGTACCTGTCTGTACCTGTCTCACCTGTCTGTGCCTGTCTGTACCTGTCTGTACCTGTCTGTACCTGTCTGTACCTGTCTGTCCCTGTCTGTACCTGTCTGTACCTGTCTGTACCTGTCTGTACCTGTCTGTGCCTGTCTGTCCCTGTCTCATCTGTCTGTACCTGTCTCACCTGTCTGTACCTGTCTGTACCTGTCTCACCTGTCTGTACCTGTCTCACCTGTGTCTCACCTGTGTCTCACCTGTCTCACCTGCAGCCAGCGGCGGCTGCTGCTGACGGGGACGCCGCTGCAGAACTCGCTGATGGAGCTCTGGTCCCTGATGCATTTCCTGATGCCGCTGTGTTCCCTCACCTGTCTGCACCTGTCTGTGCCTGTCTGTACCTGTCTGTTCTTGTCTGTACCTGTCTGTACCTGTCTGTACCTGTCTGTCCGTGTCTGTGCCTGTCTCTCCTGTGTCTCACCTGTCTCACCTGTGCTCACCTGTCTCACCTGTCTCACCTGTCTCACCTGTGTCTCACCTGTCTCACCTGCAGCCAGCGGCGGCTGCTGCTGACGGGGACGCCGCTGCAGAACTCGCTGATGGAGCTCTGGTCCCTGATGCATTTCCTGATGCCGCGCGTGTTCCCTCACCTGTCTGTACCTGTCTCACCTGTCTGTACCTGTCTGTGCCTGTCTGTACCTGTCTCACCTGTCTGTACCTGTCTGCACCTGTCTGTGCCTGTCTGTACCTGTCTGTCCCTGTCTGTACCTGTCTGTACCTGTCTGTACCTGACTGTACTTGTCTCACCTGTCTGTACCTGTCTCACCTGTCTCACCTGTGTCTCACCTGTCTGTACCTGTCTGTACCTGTCTGTACCTGTCTGTACCTGTCTGTGCCTGTCTCACCTGTCTGTGCCTGTCTGTACCTGTCTGTACCTGCCTCACCTGTCTCACCTGTCTGTACCTGTCTGTACCTGTCTGTACCTGTCTGTACCTGTCTGTACCTTTCTGTACCTGTCTGTGCCTGTCTCACCTGTGTCTCACCTGTGCCTCACCTGTCGCGACCTGCAGCCAGCGGCGGCTGCTGCTGACGGGGACGCCGCTGCAGAACTCGCTGATGGAGCTCTGGTCCCTGATGCATTTCCTGATGCCGCTGCTGTTCCCTCACCTGTCTGTACCTGTCTGTACCTGTCTGTACCTGTCTCACCTGTCTGCACCTGTCTGTACCTGTCTGTACCTGTCTGTACCTGTCTGTACTTGTCTCACCTGTCTGTACCTGTCTCACCTGTCTCACCTGTGTCTCACCTGTCTGTACCTGTCTCACCTGTCTGTACCTGTCTGTACCTGTCTGTACCTGTCTCACCTGTCTGTCCCTGTCTGTACCTGTCTGTACCTGTCTGTACCTGTCTGTACCTGTCTGTACCTGTCTCACCTGTCTGTACCTGTCTGTACCTGTCTGTACCTGTCTGTACCTGTCTGTGCCTGTCTATACCTGTCTGTACCTGTCTGCACCTGTCTCACCTGTCTGTACCTGTCTGTACCTGTCTGTACCTGTCTGTACCTGTCTCACCTGTGCCTCACCTGTCTGTACCTGTCTGTACCTGTCTGTACCTGTCTGTACCTGTCTGCACCTGTCTCACCTGTCTGTACCTGTCTGTACCTGTCTGTACCTGTCTCACCTGTGCCTCACCTGTCTGTACCTGTCTGTACCTGTCTGTACCTGTCTGTACCTGTCTCACCTGTCTGCACCTGTCTGTACCTGTCTCACCTGTCTGTACCTGTCTGTACCTGTCTGTGCCTGTCTGTACCTGTCTGTACCTGTCTGCACCTGTCTGTCTGTCCCTGTCTGTACCTGTCTCACCTGTCTCACCTGTCTGTACCTGTCTGTACCTGTCTCACCTGTCTGTACCTGTCTGTACCTGTCTGTACCTGTCTGTACCTGTCTGTACCTGTCTCACCTGTCTGTACCTGTCTGTACCTGTCTGTGCCTGTCTGTACCTGTCTGTACCTGTCTGCACCTGTCTGTCTGTCCCTGTCTGTACCTGTCTCACCTGTCTCACCTGTCTGTACCTGTCTGTACCTGTCTCACCTGTCTGTACCTGTCTGTACCTGTCTCACCTGTCTGTGCCTGTCTGTACCTGTCTGTACCTGTCTGTACCTGTCTGTCCCTGTCTGTACCTGTCTGTACCTGTCTGTACCTGTCTGTACCTGTCTGTGCCTGTCTGTCCCTGTCTCATCTGTCTGTACCTGTCTCACCTGTCTGTACCTGTCTGTACCTGTCTCACCTGTCTGTACCTGTCTCACCTGTGTCTCACCTGTGTCTCACCTGTCTCACCTGCAGCCAGCGGCGGCTGCTGCTGACGGGGACGCCGCTGCAGAACTCGCTGATGGAGCTCTGGTCCCTGATGCATTTCCTGATGCCGCGCGTGTTCCCTCACCTGTCTGTACCTGTCTCACCTGTCTGTACCTGTCTGTGCCTGTCTGTACCTGTCTCACCTGTCTGTACCTGTCTGCACCTGTCTGTGCCTGTCTGTACCTGTCTGTCCCTGTCTGTACCTGTCTGTACCTGTCTGTACCTGACTGTACTTGTCTCACCTGTCTGTACCTGTCTCACCTGTCTCACCTGTGTCTCACCTGTCTGTACCTGTCTGTACCTGTCTGTACCTGTCTGTACCTGTCTGTGCCTGTCTCACCTGTCTGTGCCTGTCTGTACCTGTCTGTACCTGCCTCACCTGTCTCACCTGTCTGTACCTGTCTGTACCTTTCTGTACCTGTCTGTGCCTGTCTCACCTGTGTCTCACCTGTGCCTCACCTGTCGCGACCTGCAGCCAGCGGCGGCTGCTGCTGACGGGGACGCCGCTGCAGAACTTCGCTGATGGAGCTCTGGTCCCTGATGCATTTCCCTGATGCCGCTGTGTTCCCTCACCTGTCTGTACCTGTCTCCACCTGTCTGTCCCTGTCTGTACCTGTCTGTACCTGTCTGTACCTGTCTGTACCTGTCTCACCTGTCTGTACCTGTCTGTACCTGTCTGTACCTGTCTGTACCTGTCTGTGCCTGTCTATACCTGTCTGTACCTGTCTGCACCTGTCTCACCTGTCTGTACCTGTCTGTACCTGTCTGTACCTGTCTGTACCTGTCTCACCTGTGCCTCACCTGTCTGTACCTGTCTGTACCTGTCTGTACCTGTCTGTACCTGTCTCACCTGTGCCTCACCTGTCTGTACCTGTCTGTACCTGTCTGTACCTGTCTGTACCTGTCTGTACCTGTCTCACCTGTGCCTCACCTGTCTGTACCTGTCTGTACCTGTCTGTACCTGTCTGTACCTGTCTGCACCTGTCTCACCTGTCTGTACCTGTCTGTACCTGTCTGTACCTGTCTCACCTGTGCCTCACCTGTCTGTACCTGTCTGTACCTGTCTGTACCTGTCTGTACCTGTCTCACCTGTCTGCACCTGTCTGTACCTGTCTCACCTGTCTGTACCTGTCTGTACCTGTCTGTGCCTGTCTGTACCTGTCTGTACCTGTCTGCACCTGTCTGTCTGTCCCTGTCTGTACCTGTCTCACCTGTCTCACCTGTCTGTACCTGTCTGTACCTGTCTCACCTGTCTGTACCTGTCTGTACCTGTCTCACCTGTGTCTCACCTGTCTCACCTGTGTCCCACCTGTCTCACCTGTGTCTCACCTGTCTCACCTGCAGCCAGCGGCGGCTGCTGCTGACGGGACGCCGCTGCAGAACTTCGCTGATGGAGCTCTGGTCCCTGATGCATTTCCCTGATGCCGCGTGTTCCCTCACCTGTCTGTACCTGTCTGTACCTGTCTCACCTGTGCTCACCTGTCTCACCTGTCTGTACCTGTCTGTACCTGTCTGTACTTGTCTCACCTGTCTGTACCTGTCTGTACCTGTCTGTGCCTGTCTGTACCTGTCTGTACCTGTCTGTACTTGTCTGTACCTGTCTGTTCCTGTCTGTACCTGTCTGTACCTGTCTGTACCTGTCTGTACCTGTCTCACCTGTCTGTGCTTGTCTGTACCTGTCTGTACCTGTCTGTACCTGTCTGTACCTGTCTCACCTGTCTGTACCTGTCTGTACCTGTCTCATGCCTGTCTGTACCTGTCTGTACCTGTCTGTACCTGTCTGTGCCTGTCTGTACCTGTCTCACCTGTCTCACCTGTGTCTCACCTGTCTGTACCTGTCTGTACCTGTCTGTGCCTGTCTGTACTTGTCTCTGTGCCTGTCTGTACCTGTCTCACCTGTCTCACCTGTGTCTCACCTGTCTGTACCTGTCTGTACCTGTCTGTACCTGTCTGTACCTGTCTGTACCTGTCTCACCTGTGTCTCACCTGTGTCTCACCTGTGTCTCACCTGTCTGTGTCTGTCTGTGTCTGTCTGTACCTGTCTCACCTGTGTCTCACCTGTCTGTACCTGTCTCACCTGTCTCACCTGTGCCTCACCTCTGCTCACCTGTCTCTACCTGTCTGTCCCTGTCTGTACCTGTCTCACCTGTCTCACCTGTGTCTCACCTGTCTGTACCTGTCTGTACCTGTCTGTCCTTGTCTGTACCTGTCTGTACCTGTCTCACCTGTCTGTCCGTGTCTGTACCTGTCTGTCTCTGTCTCACCTGTCTGTACCTGTCTGTACCTGTCTCACCTGTCTCACCTGTCTGCACCTGTCTCACCTGTCTGTACCTGTCTCACCTGTCTCACCTGTGCCTCACCCGTCTGTACCTGTCTGTTCCTGTCTGTACCTGTCTGTACTTGTCTCACCTGTCTGTACCTGTCTGTCCCTGTCTGTGCCTGTCTGTACCTGTCTGTACCTGTCTGTACCTGTCTGCACCTGTCTCACCTGTCTGTCCCTGTCTGTACCTGTCTCACCTGTCTCACCTGTCTCACCTGCAGCCAGCGGCGGCTGCTGCTGACGGGGACGCCGCTGCAGAACTCGCTGATGGAGCTCTGGTCCCTGATGCATTTCCTGATGCCGCGCGTGTTCCAGTCGCACCGCGAGTTCCGCGAGTGGTTCCACAACCCGCTGACCGGCATGATCGAGGGCAGCCAGGAGTACAACGAGAGTTTGGTGAAGAGGCTGCACAAGGTAACGCACCTGGGGGCAGGTAAACACACCTGGGATACACCTGGGATACACTGGGTTACACTGGGTTATACTGGGTTATGTTGGGTTATACTGGGACACACCTGGGCACACCTGAGCGGGATGATCGAGGGCAGCCAGGAGTACAACGAGTTTGGTGAAGAGATTGCACAAGGTAACGCACCTGGGGACAGGTAAACACACCTGGGCTCACCTGGGATACACTGGGTTATACTGGGTTATACTGGGTTATACTGGGACACACCTGGGCACACCTGAGCAGCATGATCGAGGGCAGCCAGGAGCACAACGAGGGTTTGGTGAAGAGATTGCACAAGGTAACGCACCTGGGGGCAGGTAAACTCACCTGGGCACACCTGGGATACACTGGGTTATACTGGGTTATACTGGGTTACACTGGGTTATATTGGGTTATACTGGGACACACCTGGGCACACCTGAGCAGGATGATCGAGGGCAGCCAGGAGCACAACGAGAGTTTGGTGAAGAGATTGCACAAGGTAACGCACCTGGGGGCAGGTAAACTCACCTGGGCACAGCTGGGACACACTGGGTTCTATTGGGTTATACTGGGTTATACTGGGTTATATTGGGACACACCTGGGCACACCTGAGCCAGCGATGATCGAGGGCAGCCAGGAGCACAATGAGAGTTTGGTGAAGAGATTGCACAAGGTAACGCACCTGGGGACAGGTAAACACACCTGGGTTATACTGGGTTACATTGGGTTATACTGGGTTATACTGGGACACACCTGAGCACAGGTAAACACACCTGGGCACACCTGGGATACACTGGGTTATACTGGGTTATATTGGGACACACCTGGGCACACCTGAGCACAATGATCGAGGGCAGCCAGGAGTACAACGAGAGTTTGGTGAAGAGGCTGCACAAGGTAACGCATCTGGGGACAGGTAAACACACCTGGGCACACCTGGGATACACTGGGTTATACTGGGTTACACTGGGTTATATTGGGTTATACTGGGACACACCTGGGCACACCTGAGCAGGATGATCGAGGGCAGCCAGGAGTACAACGAGAGTTTGGTGAAGAGATTGCACAAGGTAACGCACCTGGGGACAGGTAAACACACCTGGGATACACCTGAGCACACTGGATTATACTGGGTTATACTGGGTTATACTGGGACACACCTGGGCACACCTGAGCGTGATGATCGAGGGCAGCCAGGAGTACAACGAGAGTTTGGTGAAGAGATTGCACAAGGTAACGCACCTGGGGACAGGTAAACACACCTGGGATACACCTGAGCACACCTGGGATACACTGGGTTATATTGGGTTATACTGGGTTACATTGGGTTATACTGGGTTATACTGGGACACACCTGGGCACACCTGAGCGTGATGATCGAGGGCAGCCAGGAGTACAACGAGAGTTTGGTGAAGAGATTGCACAAGGTAACGCACCTGGGCACACCTGGGGGCAGGTAAACACACCTGGGCACACCTGGGGGCAGGTAAACACACCTGGGATACACCTGGGTTATACTGGGTTACACTGGGTTATACTGGGTTATACTGGGTTATACTGGGACGCACCTGGGCACACCTGAGCAGGTTCATCGAGGGCAGCCAGGAGCACAATGAGAGTTTGGTGAAGAGATTGCACAAGGTAACGCACCTGGGGACACCTGGGGACAGGTAAACACACCTGGGATACACTGGGTTACACTGGGTTATACTGGGTTATACTGGGTTATACTGGGTTATATTGGGACACACCTGGGCACACCTGAGCAGGATGATCGAGGGCAGCCAGGAGTACAACGAGAGTTTGGTGAAGAGATTGCACAAGGTAACACACCTGGGGACAGGTAAACACACCTGGGATACACCTGGGCACACCTGGGATACACTGGGTTATACTGGGTTATACTGGGTTATACTGGGTTGTACTGGGATACACCTGGGCACACCTGGGCACGATGATCGAGGGCAGCCAGGAGCACAACGAGAGTTTGGTGAAGAGGCTGCACAAGGTAACACACCTGGGGACAGGTAAACACACCTGGGCACACCTGGGATACACTGGGTTATACTGGGTTATACTGGGTTATACTGGGTTATACTGGGTTATACTGGGACACACCTGGGCACACCTGAGTGTGATGATCGAGGGCAGCCAGGAGCACAACGAGAGTTTGGTGAAGAGGCTGCACAAGGTAACGCACCTGGGGACACCTGGGGACAGGTAAACACACCTGGGATACACCTGGGATACACTGGGTTATACTGGGTTATACTGGGACGCACCTGGGCACACCTGGGCACACCTGAGCACAATGATCGAGGGCAGCCAGGAGTACAACGAGAGTTTGGTGAAGAGATTGGACAAGGTAACGCACCTGGGGACAGGTAAACACACCTGGGATACACCTGAGCACACCTGGGATACAGTGGGTTATATTGGGTTATACTGGGTTATACTGGGACACACCTGGGCACACCTGGGCACACCTGAGCAGGATGATCGAGGGCAGCCAGGAGTACAACGAGAGTTTGGTGAAGAGATTGGACAAGGTAACGCACCTGGGGACAGGTAAACACACCTGGGCACACCTGGGGACAGGTAAACGCACCTGGGCACACCTGGGATACACTGGGATATACTGGGTTATACTGGGACACACCTGGGCACACCTGAGCAGGATGATCGAGGGCAGCCAGGAGTACAACGAGAGTTTGGTGAAGAGGCTGCACAAGGTAACGCACCTGGGCACAGGTAAACACACCTGGGCACACCTGGGGACAGGTAAACACACCTGGGCGCACCTGGGATACACCTGGGATACATTGGGTGGCATTGGGTATCAATGGGACACACCTGGGCACACCTGGGCACAGGTAAACACACCTGGGCCCACCTGGGACACACTGGGTTACACTGGGTTATACTGGGTTATACTGGGACACACCTGGGCACACCTGTCTCTTTCCTCTCACCTGTCTTACCTGTCTCACCTGTGTCTCACCTTTATGTCACCTGTCTCAACTGTCTCACCTGTATCTCATCTGTCTTACCTGTCTCTCACCTGTCTCTCACCTGTCTCTCACCTGTCTCTCATCTGTCTCACCTCTCACCTGTCTCACCTGTATCTCACCTGTCTTTTACCTGTCTTACCTGTTTCTCACCTATATCTCATTTTCCTCACTTGTTTTCTCCCTTGTCTCATCTGCATCTCACCTATTTCACCTGTCTCACCTGTCTCACCTGTCTCACCTATATCTCACATGTATCTCGCCTGTCTCACCTGTATCTCACTTTTCTCTCACCTGTCTCTCACCTGTCTCACCTGTATCTCACCTGTATCTCACCTGTATCTCACCTGTCTCTCACCTGTCTCTCCCCTGTCTCACCTGTATCTCACCTGTCTTTTACCTGTCTCACCTGTCTCTCACCTATATCTCATTTTTCTCACCTGTATCTCACCTGTCTCACTTTTCTCTCACCTGTATCTCACCTGTCTCTCCTGTCTCCCCTCTCACCTGTCCCACCTGTCTCACCTGTATCTCACCTGTCTCACCTGTCTCACCTATATTTCACCTTTCTTCCCTGTCTCACCTGTGTCTCACCCGTCTCACCTGTCTCACTTTTCTCTCACCTGTCTCTCACCTGCCTCCCCCGTCTCCCCTCTCTCACCTGTCTCATCTGTATCTCCCCTGTCTCACCTGTATCTCACCTGTATCTCACCTGCCCCACCTGTCTCTCACCTGTCTCCCCTGTCTCACCTGCCCAGGTGCTGCGGCCGTTCCTGCTGCGCCGCCTCAAGGTGGACGTGGAGAAGCAGATGCCCAAGAAGTACGAGCACGTGCTCAGGTGCCGCCTGTCCAAGCGCCAGCGCTTCCTCTACGACGACTTCATGGGCCAGGCCAGGTGAGGGGCACACCTGGCCACACCTGGCCACACCTGGCCACACCTGGGCACACCTGGGAGCCCCAAAATCCCGAAATTCCCGTTCAATTCTGCTTAAATTTCATCAAATTCTAGCCAAGTTTTTCCTGAGCTTTCCCAAAATTGGCTTGTTCAAGTCACTGATGACGTCATGGGCGTGGCCAGGTGACATCAGCACACCTGGGCACACCTGGGCACACCTGGGAGCCCCAAATTCCAAAAATTTCCCTAAAATTGTGCTTAAATTCCATCAAATTTTACCCAAATTCACTCAGAATTTACCTGTCCAAGGTCCCTGATGACGTCATGGGTGTGGCCAGGTGAGGGCAGCACACCTGGGCACACCTGGGCACACCTGGCCACACCTGGGAGCCCCAAAATCCCAAAATTCCCGTTCAATTCTGCTTAAATTTCATCAAATTGCAGTTAAATTTTACCTGAGTTTTCCCAAAATTCGCCTGTTCAAGTCACTGATGACGTCATGGGCGTGGCCAGGTGAGCACAGCACACCTGGCCACACCTGGGCACACCTGGGCACACCTGGGAGCCCCAAATTCCAAAAATTCTCATTAAATTCTGCTTAAATTCCATCAAATTTTACCCAAATTCACTCAGAATTTACCTGTTCATGGTCTCTGATGACGTCATGGGCGTGGCCAGGTGACATCAGCACACCTGGGCACACCTGGGAGCCCCAAAATCCCAAAAATTCCCCTTAAATTCTGCTTAAATTCCATCAAATTTTACCCAAATTTACCAAATTAATTCTTCTGAAAGTTCCAAAATTTTCTTAAACCCCCAAAAATTTTTTTGGGAATTTTTCTGAATTTTTTCAGGTGAGCTCAGGTGATTTTTCCATCCCAATTTTAGCACCAAGGTCACCCTGGATCCCCAAATTTCCTCCTAAAATCCCCAAATTTCCCCCTAAAATCCCCAAATTTCCTCCTAAAATCCTCAAATTTCCTCCTAAAATCCTCAAATTTCCTCCTAAAATCCCCAAATTTCCTCCTAAAATCCCCAAATTTCCCCCTAAAATCCCCAAATTTCCTCCTAAAATCCCCAAATTTCCCCCTAAAATCCCCAAATTTCCCTCTAAAATCCCCAAATTTCCCCTAAAATCCCCAAATTTCCCCTAAAATCCCCAAATTTCTTCCTAAAATCCCCAAATTTCCCCTAAAATCCCCAAATTCCTCCTAAAATCCCCAAATTTCCTCCTTAAATCCCCAAATTTCCTCCTAAAATCCCCAAATTTCCCCTAAAATCCCCAAATTTCCCCCTAAAATCCCCAAATTTCCCCTAAAATCCCCAAATTTCCCCCTAAAATCCCCAAATTTTTTGCTCAAATCCCTCCCAAGCCGCCCCAAATTTCCCAGGTGAGCTCAGGTGAGCCCAGGTGAGCTCAGGTGTTTCTTCCATCCCATTTTCAGCACCAAGGCCACGCTGAATCCCCAAATTTCCTCCTAAAATACCCAAATTTCCTCCTAAAATCCCCAAATTCTCTCCTAAAATCCCCAATTTTTTTCCTTGACTCCATCCCAAATTGCCCCAAATTTCCCAGGTGAGCCCAGGTGAGCTCAGGTGATTTTTCCATCCCATTTTTAGCACCAAGGTCACCCTGAACCCCCAAATTTCCTCCTAAAATCCCCAAATTTCCCCCTAAAATCCCCAAATTTCCTCCTAAAACCCCCAAATTTTTTGCTCAAATCCCTTCCAAGCTGCCCCAAATTTCTCAGGTGAGCCCAGGTGTTTCTTCCATACCATTTTCAACACCAAGGCCACGCTGAACCCCCAAATTTCCTCCTAAAATCCCCGAATTTCCCCCTAAAATCCCCAAATTTCCTCCTAAAACCCCCAAATTTTTTGCTCAAATCCCTCCCAAACTGCCCCAAATTTCCCAGGTGAGCCCAGGTGAGCTCAGGTGAGCTCAGGTGATTTTTCCATCCCATTTTTAGCACCAAGCCCGCCCTGAACACCCAAATTTCATCTTAAAGTCTCCAAATTTTCTCCTAAAACCCCCAAATTTCTTCCTCAAATCCCTCCCAAGCTGCCCCAAATTTCCCAGGTGAGCCCAGGTGAGCTCAGGTGAGCTCAGGTGTTTCTTCCATCCCATTTTAGCACCGAGATCACCCTGAACCCCCAAGTTTCCTCCTAAAATCCCCAAATTTCCCCTAAAATCCCCAAATTTTTGCTCAAATCCCTCCCAAGCTGCCCCAAATTTCCCAGGTGAGCTCAGGTGAGCCCAGGTGAGCTCAGGTGTTTCTTCCATCCCAATTTCAGCACCAAGGCCACGCTGGCCAGCGGGCACTTCATGAGCGTGATCAACGTGCTGATGCAGCTGCGCAAGGTGTGCAACCACCCCGACCTGTTCGAGCCCCGCCCCGTCACCTCGCCGCTCGTCACACCTGGGCTGAGCCTGGGCACACCTGCGCTGGTGCTGAGGGCGCTGGAGCCGCACCCCTTCCAGGTGAGACACACCTGGGGCAGGTGGGACACACCTGGGGATGAGGGGACACACCTCGGGCAGGTGAGAGACACCTGAGATAGGTGAGACACACCTGGGACAGGTGGGACACACCTGAGACAGGTGGGACACATCCCTTCCAGGTGAGACACACCTGGGGCACGTGAGATACACCTGAGACAGGTGAGAGACACCTGGGGCAGGTGAGAGACACATGAGATAGGTGGGACACACCTGAGATAGGTGAGACACACCTGGGGCAGGTGAGACACACCTGGGGATGGGGGGACACACCTGAGACAGGTGAGACACACCTGAGACAGGTGAGAGACACATGAGACAGGTGAGACACACCTGGGGATGGGGGGGACACACCTGGGCTGAGCCTGGGCACACCTGCGCTGGTGCTGAGGGCGCTGGAGCCGCACCCCTTCCAGGTGAGACACACCTGGGACAGGTGAGAGACACCTGAGATAGGTGAGAGAGAAATGGGGCAAGTGAGACACACCTGGGACAGGTGAGACACAAATGGGACAGGTGAGAGACACATGAGATTAGTGAGACACACTCCTTCCAGGTGAGACACACCTGAGACAGGTGAGAGACACCTGGGCTCAGCCTGGGCACGCCTGCGCTGGTGCTGAGGGCGCTGGAGCCGCACCCCTTCCAGGTGAGACACACCTGGGGCAGGTGAGAGACACCTGAGATAGGTGAGAGACACCTGGGGCGGGTGAGACACACCTGGGGCAGGTGAGAGACATTTGGGACAGGTGGGACACACCTGGGCTGAGCCTGGGCACACCTGCGCTGGTGCTGAGGGCGCTGGAGCCGCACCCCTTCCAGGTGAGACACACCTGGGGATGGGGGGACACACCTGGGGATGGGGGGACACACCTGAGACAGGTGAGAGACACCTGGGACAGGTGAGAGACACCTGAGATAGGTGAGACACAAATGGGACAGCTGAGACACACCTGAGATAGGTGAGACACACCTGAGATTGGTGAGAGACACCTGAGACAGGTGAGAGACACGTGTCACAAGCGAGACAGGTGAGACAGACCTGGGGTCGGTGAGAGACACCTGGGACAGGTGAGAGACACCTGGGGCAGGTGAGAGACACCTGAGATTGGTGAGACACACCTGGGACAGGTGAGAGACACGTGTCACAAACGAGACAGGTGAGACAGACCTGGGGTAGGTGAGAGACACCTGGGACAGGTGAGAGACAAATGAGACACACCTGAGACAGGTGAGAGCACACCTGGGACAGGTGAGAGACACCTGGGACAGGTGAGAGACACCTGGAGACACCTGGAGAGGCGCTGGGACACAAATGGGACAGGTGAGACGCACCTGGATTAGTGAGACACACCTGAGACAGGTGAGAGACACCTGGGGCACACCTGAGACACACCTGAGACAGGTGAGACTACAAATGGGACAGGTGAGAGACCTGGAATTCGTGAGACACACCTGGGACAGGTGAGAGACAAATGAGACACACCTGGGATAGGTGAGACACAAATGGGACCGGTGAGAGACACCTGGAATTAGTGAGACATACCTGGGACAGGTGAGAGACACCTGAGATACGTGGGACACACCTGGGGATGGGGGGGCACACCTGGTCTGAGCCTGGGCACACCTGTGCTGGTGCTGAGGGCGCTGGAGCCGCACCCCTTCCAGGTGAGACACACCTGGGACAGGTGGGACACACCTGGGGATGAGGGGACACACCTCGGGCAGGTGAGAGACACCTGAGACAGGTGAGACACACCTGAGACAGTTGAGAGACACCTGGGGCAGGTGAGAGACACCTGGGACAGGTGAGAGACACGTGTCACAAAGGAGACAGGTGAGACACAGCTGGGACAGGTGAGACACATCTGGGGCATGGGGGACACACCTGGGGCAGGTGAGACACACCTGAGATTGGTGAGACACACCTGAGATTGGTGAGAGACACCTGGGGATGGCGGGACACACCTGGGGATGGACTGGGATACACCTGGGACAGGTGAGAGACAAATGAGACACACTTGGGATAGGTGAGACACAAATGGGACAGGGGAGAGACACCTGGAATTAGTGAAACACACCTGAGACAGGTGAGAGACACCTGGGGCATGTGAGACGCACGTGAGACACACGTGAGACAGGTGAGACACACCTGAGATAGGTGAGAGACACCTGAGATGGGTGAGAGACACATGAGACAGGTGGGACACACCTGGGACAGGTGAGAGACACCTGGGATTGGTGAGACACACCTGAGATAGGTGAGAGACACCTGAGACAGGTGAGACACACCTGGGGATGGGGGGACACACCTGGGCTGAGCCTGGGCACACCTGCGCTGGTGCTGAGGGCGCTGGAGCCACACCCTTCCAGGTGAGACACACCTGGGGCAGGTGAGAGACACCTGGGGATGGGGGACACACCTTGGGCATGGGGGATACACCTGGGGCAAGTGAGAGACACATGAGATAGGTGGGACACACCTGGGGCAGGTGAGACACACCTGGGGATGGGGGTCACACCTCGGGCAGGTGAGAGACACCTGGGGATGGGAGGGACACACATGAGACAGGTGAGACACACCTGAGACAGGGGAGACACACCTGAGATAGGTGAGACACACATGAGACAGGTGGGACACACCTGGGGATGGGGACACACCTGAGATAGGGGGATACACCTGGGGATGGGGGACACACCTGGGGCAGGTGAGAGACACCTGAGATAGGTGAGACACACCTGGGGATGGGAGGATACACCTGGGACAGGTGAGAGACACTTGGGACAGGTGGGACACACCTGAGACAGGTGAGACACAGCTGGGACAGGTGAGACACACCTGGGACAGGTGAGAGACACATGAGACAGGTGAGACACACCTGGGGATGGGGGGACACACCTGGGCTGAGCCTGGGCACACCTGCGCTGGTGCTGAGGGCGCTGGAGCCACACCCCTTCCAGGTGAGACACACCTGGGGCAGGTGAGAGACACATGAGACAGGTGGGACACACCTGAGACAGGTGAGAGACACCTGGGACAGGTGAGAGAGAAATGGGGCAAGTGAGACACATCTGGGACAGATGAGAGACACCTGGGACAGGTGACAGACACGTGAGACAGGTGAGACACACCTGGGACAGGTGAGAGGTACTTGGGACAGGTGAGAGACAAATGAGACACACCTGGGATAGGTGAGACACAAATGGGACAGGTGAGAGACACCTGGAATTAGTGAAACACACCTGGGACAGGTGAGAGGCACCTGGGGATGGGGGGTCACACCTGGGCTGAGCCTGGGCACACCTGCGCTGGTGCTGAGGGCGCTGGAGCCGCACCCCTTCCAGGTGAGACACACCTGGGACAGGTGAGAGACACCTGAGACAGGTGAGAGACACCTGGGGCAGGTGAGAGACACCTGGGGCAGGTGAGAGACACCTGGGACAGGTGAGAGACAAATGAGACACACCTGGGATAGGTGAGACACAAATGGGACAGGGGAGAGACACCTGGAATTAGTGAAACACACCTGAAACAGGTGAGAGACACCTGGGGCACATGAGACACACCTGAGACAGGTGAGACACAATTGGGACAGGTGAGACACACCTGGGGATGGGGGGGACACTCCTGAGACAGGTGAGGCACACCTGGGACAGGTGGGACACACCTGGGCTGAGCCTGGGCACACCTGCGCTGGTGCTGAGGGCGCTGGAGCCGCACCCCTTCCAGGTGAGACACACCTGGGGATGGGGGACACACCTGGGGCAGGTGAGAGATACCTGGGACAGGTGGGAGACACCTGAGACAGGTGAGACACACCTGGGACAGGTGGGACACACCTGAGACAGGTGGGACACATCCTTCCAGGTGAGACACACCTGGGGCACATGAGATACACCTGAGACAGGTGAGAGACACCTGGGGATGGGGGACACCTGGGACAGGTGGGACACACCTGGGGATGGGGGGACACACCTGGGCTCAGCCTGGGCACACCTGCGCTGGTGCTGAGGGCGCTGGAGCCGCACCCTTCCAGGTGAGACACACCTGGGGCAGGTGAGACACACCTGGGGATGGGGGGACACACCTGAGACAGGTGAGAGACACCTGGGCTATGTGAGACACACCCCTTCCAGGTGAGACACACCTGGGGCATGTGAGACACACCTGTGACAGGTGAGAGACACCTGGGGATGTGGGGACACACCTGAGATAGGTGAGACACACCTCTTCTAGGTGAGACACACCTGAGACAGGTGAGAGACACCTGGGGGAGGTGAGGCACACCTGGGGATGGGGTGACACACCTGGGAGAGGTAGGAGAGAAATGGGGCAAGTGCGACACACCTGGGACAGGTGAGAGACACGTGAGACAGGTGAGACACACCTGGGGCAGGTGAGAGGTACTTGGGATATACCTGGGACAGGTAGGAGACACCTGGGACAGGTGAGACCCAGCTGGGACATATGAGAGACAGGTGGGACAGGTGAGAGGTAGGTGGGACACACCTGGGACAGGTGAGACACCTGGGACAGGTGAGAGACACCTGGGATAAGCGAGACACACTTGAGACAGGTGGGACACATCTGGGGATGGGGGAGACACACCTGGGACAGGTGAGATACACATGAGACAGAGCTGACTCACAGGTGGCACAGGTGTGACTCAGGTGTGACACAGGTGTGTCACAGTCACTCAGGTGTGTCACAGGTGTAATACAGGTGACAAAGGTTTGATGTAGGTAACTCAGGTATAGCACAGGTGATGCAGGTGACACACAGGTGACTCACAGGTGACTCACAGGTGGTTCAGGTGTGACACAGGTGTGATACAGGTGTGTCACAGTCACACAGGTGTCACTCAGGTGTGTCCCACAGCAGGTGGGCCTGTCCCCGTTCGAGCTGGTGGCGCTGGAGTCGCACCTGTCCCTGGGGGGTGGCTCAGGTGTGACACAGGTGTGACACAGGTGTGACTCAGGTGTGACACAGGTGTGATACAGGTGTGACTCAGGTGTGACACAGGTGTGATACAGGTGACAAAGGTTTGATGTCGGTTACTCAGGTGTGGCACAGGTGATGCAGGTGACTCACAGGTGACACACAGGTGACTCACAGGTGGTTCAGGTGTGACTCAGGTGTAACACAGGTGTGTCACAGTCACACAGGTGTGTCCCCACAGCAGGTGGACCTGTCCCCGTTCGAGCTGGTGGCCCTGGAGTCGCACCTGTCCCTGGGGGTGGCTCAGGTGTCACCCAGGTGTGTCACAGTCACACAGGTGTGACACAGGTGTGACACAGGTGTGACACAGGTGACTCAGAGGTGGTTCAGGTGTGACACAGGTGACACCCGGTGTGTCCCACAGCAGGTGGACCTGTCCCCGTTCGAGCTGGTGTCCCTGGAGTCTCACCTGTCCCTGGGGGGTGGCTCAGGTGTGACACAGGTGTGACACAGGTGTGACATAGATCACACAGGTGACTCAGGTGTGACACACAGGTGACTCAGGTGACACACAGGTGTGACACAGTGACACAGGTGTGACACAGGTGTGGTTTCACAGCAGGTGGACCTGTCCCCGTTCGAGCTGGTGGCGCTGGAGTCGCACCTGTCCCGCTACGCCGCCGACTGGTTCCTGCCGCGCTTCCGCGTCACGCGGCGCCTGGTGGAGGACGTGGCGGCCGCGCCCGACCCGCCCCCGCGGCCCAAGCCCGTGCGCATGAAGGTCAACAGGTGAGCGCACCTGGGGCACCTGGGGGCAGCTGGGGACAGCTGGGGGCAGCTGGGAAGGGGTTTGGGCACACCTAGGGGCACCTGGGGACACCTGGGAGGGGTTGGGGATACCTGGGCATGGCTGGGAGGGTCTTTGGGGACACCTGGGCACACCTGTGCGCACCTGGGAGAGGGTTTGGGCACACCTGGGCACACCTGGGCACACCTGGTGGAGGACGTGGCGGCCGCGGCCGACCCGCCCCCGCCGGCCCAAGCCCGTGCGCATGAAGGTCAACAGGTGAGCGCACCTGGGCACACCTGGGGACACCTGGGGACAGCTGGGGACACCTGGGGACACCTGGGGAGGGTCTTTGGGCACACCTGGGCACACCTGGAAGGGGTTTGGGCACACCTGGGGACACCTGGGGACACCTGGGGGCACCTGGGGACACCTGAGCACACCTGGGGACAGCTGGGCACACCTGGGGACACCTGGGGACACCTGGAGACACCTGGGAGGAGTTTGGGGACACCTGGGGGCACCTGGGAGCACCTGGGGACACCTGGGGACAGCTGGGGACACCTGGGGACAGCTGGGGGCACCCGGGAGGGGTTTGGGCACACCTGGGGACACCTGGGGGCACCTGGGCACACCTGGGCACCCGGGAGGGGTTTGGGGACACCTGGGGGCACCTGGGGCACCTGGGCACACCTGGGCACACCTGGGGGCACCCGGGAGGGGTTTGGGCACACCTGGGGCACCTGGGGACACCTGGGGCACCTGGGAGGGGTTTGGGGACACCTGGGCACACCTGGGAGGGGTTTGGGTACACCTGGGCACACCTGGGGACACCTGGGGACACCTGGGGGCACCTGGGGACACCTGGGAGGGATTTGGGGACACCTGGGGCACCTGGGCACACCTGGGGACACCTGGGAGAGGGTTTGGGCACACCTGGGAGGGATTTGGGGACACCTGGGGACACCTGGGAGGGGTTTGGGCACACCTGGGAGGGATTTGGGGACACCTGGGGACACCTGGGAGGGTTTGGGCACACCTGGGAGGGATTTGGGGACACCTGAGCACACCTGGGCACACCTGGGCACACCTGGGAGGGGGTTTGGGCACACCTGGGAGGGGTTTGGGCACACCTGGGCACACCTGGGCACACCTGGGAGGGGGTTTGGGCACACCTGGGCACACCTGGTGGTTGGTTTTTAGGGCGTCACGCCCATAAACGGGCACAGGTGATTGGTGGGCGTGTCCCAGGTGTTCATATCCATATAAGGGCGTGTCCCAGGTGGGCGTGTCCTTGTATGGGCGTGTCCCAGGTGTCCATGTCCATATAAGGGCGTGTCCCAGGTGGCCACGCCCATAAATGGACACAGGTGATTGGTGGGCATGTCCCAGGTGGCCACGCCCACAAATGGACACAGGTGACCTGTGGGCGTGTCCCAGGTGTTCATATCCATATATGGGCGTGTCCCAGGTGTGCATATCCATATAAGGGCGTGTCCCAGGTGACCACGCCCTCTGTGGGCGTGTCCCTAAGCCCCGCCCCCTTTTTTATTTTTTATTTTTAATTTTTATTTCCCCAGGATGCTGCAGCCGCTGCCCAAGGCGGAGCCTCGCACCGTCCTGCTCCTCCCCGCCCCCCGCCCCGCCCCAGAGAGGCGTGGCCTCACTCGGGCCCCTGCCTCCTTTCCTCCCCAAGCCCCGCCCCTCCGCTACAAACCCCGCCCCTTTGCTGGTGGCCCCGCCCCTCGTGACCATCGGCCACGCCCAGGCCACGCCCCCCGGCGCCGCCGGCCACGCCCAGTTGGGGGCGGGGCTGAACCTGGGGGTGGGGCTGGCGCTGGCCCCGCCCCGGGCCACGCCCACCCTGCTGGCCCCGCCCCCCGCCGCGCCCGCCCACGGTAACAGGGGGGTTAATTAGGGGGGTTAATTGGGGTGGGGTAATTAGTGGGGGTTAATTGGGGGTGGGGGTAATTAGTGGGGGGTTAATTGGGGGTGGGAGTTAATTAGTGGGGGTTAATTAGGGATGATGGGGTCATTAAGGCTGGTGTTAATTAGCTTGGGTTAATTAGAGTGGGGGTTAATCAGTTTGGGTTAATTAGGGTGGGAGTTAATTAGTTGGGGTTAATTGGAGATGGTGGGTTGCTTAGGAGGTGCTTTGAATTAATTTGGGTTAGTCTGGGTTGGGAGTTAATTAGTGGGGGTTATTTGGGGATGGCAGGTTGATTAGGAGTGATGTTAATTAGTTTGGGTTAATTAGCATGGATGTTCATTAGCTGGGGTTGATTAGGGGTGGGATAATTAATTTGGGCTAATTAGGGTGGGGTTAATTAGTGAGAATTAATGTGAGTTGGGGCAATTAGTGAGGGTTAATTAGGGTGGGAGTTATTAGTGGGGGTTAATTGGAGATGGTGGATTAATTAGGAGTGGGGTTAATTAGTTTGGGTTAATTAGCATGGATGTTAATTAGTTAGGGTTGATTGGGGTGGGATAATTAATTTGGGTTTAGTGGTAGGAGTTAATTAGGGATGGCAGGTTGATTAGAGATGGTGTTGAATTAGTTTGGAGTTAATTAGGGTAGGGAGCAATTGGTAGGAGTTAATTAGGGGTGGGGTTAATTAGTGGGGGTTAATTAGAGTGTGGTAGAGTTGATTAGGAGTGGTGTTAGTTATTGGGTTAATTAGGGTGGGGTTAATTAGTGGCGGTTAGTTAGGGATGGTGGGTTAATTAGAGGTGGTGTTAATTAGTTGGGGTTAATTAGGGATGGTGTTAATTAGTTTGGGTTAATTAGGAGTGGGAGTTAATTAGTGCGGAGTTAATTAGGGATGGTGGGTTGATTGGGAGGTGGGTTAATTAGTTTGGGTAATTAGGATGGGGAGTTAATTAGTTGGGGTTAATTAGGGGTGGTGTGTTAATTAGAGGTGGGTGTTAATTAGTTTGGGTTAATTAGCATGGATGTTAATTAATTGGGGTTGATTAGGGATGGTGTTAATTAGTTTGAGTTAATTAGGGGGTGGGGGTTAATTAGTGGGAGTTAATTAGGGATGGCAGATTGATTAGGGGTGGTGTTAATTAGCTTGGGTTAATTAGAGGTAACGAGTTGATTGGGGGTGGTGTTAATTGGTTTGGGTTAATTAGGGCGGGAGTTAATTAGTTTGGGTTAATTAGGGATGGTGGGTTGATTAGAGATGGTGTTAATTAGTGTGGGTTAATTAGGGTGGGAGTTAATTAGTGAGGGTTAATTCGGGATGGTGGGTTGATTAGGGGTGGTGTTAATTAGCTTGGGTTAATTAGGGTGGGAGTTAATTAGTGGGGGTAAATTAGGGATGGTGGGTTAATTAGAGATGGTGTTGATTAGTTTGGGTTAATTAGGGTGGGGTTAGTGAGGATTAATGAGGGTTGGGGTAATTAGTGTGGGTTAATTAGGGTAGGAGTTAATTAGTTGGGGTTAATTGGGGATGGGTTGATTAGGGGTGGTGTTAATAAGTTTGGGTTAATTAGGGGGTGGGAGTTAATTAGTGGGGGTTAATTCGGGATGGTGGGTTAATTAGGAGTGGGGTTAATTAGTTTGGGTTAATTAGGAGTGGGAGTAATTAGTGGGGGTTAATTAGGGTTGGTGGGTTAATTAGGGGTGGTGTTAATTAGATTGGGCCAATTAGGGTGGGGTTAATTAGTGGGGGTTAATTAGGGTGGGAGTTAATTAGTGGGAGTCAATTAGGGATGGTGGGTTGATTAGGGGTGGTGTTAATTAGTTTGGGTTAATTAGAATGGGAGTTAATTAGAGGTGGTGGGTTAATTAAAGGTGGTGTTAATTTAGGTTAATTAGGGTGGGAGTTAATTAGTGGGAGTTAATTAGGGATGGTGGGTTAATTAGAGGTGGTGTTATTTCGTTTGGGTTAATTAGGAGTGGTTTTAATTAGTTTGAGCTAATTAGGGTGGGAGTTAATTAGTGGGGGTTAATTAGGGTTGGCAGGTTAATTGGGGTGGTGTTAATTAATTTCTGTTAATTAGTGTGGGAGTTAATTAGTTGGGGTTAATTAGGGATGGTGGGTTGATTAGGGGTGGTGTTAATTAGTTTGGGTTAATTAGAGTGGGAATTAATTAGTTGGGGTTAATTAGGGATGGTGGGTTGATTAGGGGTGGTGTTAATTAGTTTGGGTTAATTAGAGTGGAAATTAATTAGTTGGGGTTAATTAGGGATGGTGGGTTGATTAGGGGTGGTGTTAATTAGTTTGGGTTAATTAGGGTGGGAATTAATTAGTGGGGGTTACATAGGGATGGTGGGTTAATTAGGGATGGCGTTAATTAATTTGGGTTAATTAGGGTGGGAGTTGAGTTAGTAGGGGTTAATTAGGGTGAGACATTAATTAGGTTTATTGAGTGGGGATGGCAGGTTAATTGGGGTAGGGCTAATTAGTGGGGGTTAATTAGGGGTGAGCATTAATTAGGGTTGTTAATTGGGGATGGCAGGTTAATTGGGGTAGGGCTAATTAGTGGGGGTTAATTAGGAGTTGAGGTTAATTGGGGCTAATTTAGGGTGAGAATTAATTTAGGAAGAATATTAATTAGGAATGAGATTAATTAAGAGTAGGGTTAATTAGTGGTGGTTAATTAGGGGTTGAGATTAATTAATTTGGGCTAATTCAGGGTGAGAGCTAATTAAGGGTGAATGTTAATTAGGAATGAGGTTAATTAGGGGGAGGATTAATTAGGAGATGTGCTTAGTGTGGTTTGGTTTAATTAGGGGTGGAGTTTAATTGGGGTGGGGCTTAATTGGGTAGAGATTAATTAGGTTGTTGTTAATTAGGGTGGAGCTTAATTGGGGTGTAGATTAATTGGGTAGAGGTTAATAAGGTTGTAGTTAATTGGGGTGGGGATTAATTGGGGTGGAGATTAATTGTTGGAGAGGAGCTTAATTAGGTTCTAGTTAATTGGAGTGGAGCTTAATTAGGGTGGGGATTAATGAGTGAGGCTTAATTTGGGGTGGAGCTTAATTGGGTAGAGATTAATTAGATTGTAGTTAATTGGGGTGGAGCTTAATTGGGGTGGGGATTAATTGGGATGGGGATTAATTAGGATGGGGATTAATTGGGATGGGGATTAATTAGGATGGGGAATAATTAGGATGGGGAATAATTGGAATGGGGTTTAATTAGGATGGGGCTTAATTGGGGCGGGGCTTAATTGGGGTGGGGATTAATTGGGGGTGTAGCTTAATTAGGGTTTAATTAGGATCTTAATTTAGAGGCGGGGCTTAATTAAAAGAGGTTTAATTAAGATGGGGATTTTTAAAAGTGGGTGGGCAGAGCTAATTACATTTTAATCATATTTTAATCACATTTTAATTACATTTTAATCACATTTTAATCACATTTTAATAACATTTTAGTTACATTTTTATCACATTTTAGTTACATATTAATCACACTTTAATTACACTTTAATCACAATTTAAATTTTTATCACATTTTCGTTACATTTTAATCACATTTTAATCACACTTTAGTTACACTTTTATCATATTTTAATCACATTTTAATTACATTTTAATTACTTTTTTCACATTTTTGTTACATTTTATTCACATTTTAGTTACATTTTAGTTACATTTTAGTTACATTTTAATTACATTTTAATAGCATTTTAATCACATTGTAATTACACCTTAATTATATTTTAATCACATTTTAATTACTTTTTTACACTTTTATCACATTGTAATTGCATTTTAATTACATCTTAGTTTCATTTTGATTACATTTTAGTTACATTTTAATCACATTTTAATCACAGTTTAATTATGTTTTAATCACATTTTAATTACATTTTAATTACATTGTAATTACATTTTTATCACTTTGTAATTACATTTCAATTATATTTTAATCATGTTTTAATCACATTTTAATCACTTTTAAATCAGATTTTAGTTGTATTTTTATCACATTGTAATTACATTTTAATCACATTTTAGTTACATTTTAATCACATTTTAATTACATTTTTATCACATTGCAATTACATTTTAATCACATTTTAATTACCTTTTAATCACATTTTAGTTACATTTTGATTACATTTTAATTACATTTTTATCACCTTGTAATTACATTTTAATTATGTTTTAATCATGTTTTAATCACATTTTAATCACATTTTAATCCCATTTTAGTTACATAATCACATTGTAATTACATTTTAATCACGTTTTAGTTACATTTTAATCACATTTTCGTTATCTTTTAATCACATTTTAATTACATTTTTATCACATTTTAATTGCATTTTAATCACATTTTAGTTACATTTTAATCATATTTTAATTATATTTTAATCACATTTTAAGCGTGTTTTAGTTACCTTTTAATCACATTTTAATCACATTTTAGTTACATTTTAATTACATTCTTATCACTTTGTAATTATATTTTAATTATGTTTTAATCATGTTTTAATCACATTTTAATCACTTTTTAATCACCTTTTAGTTGCATTTTTATCACATTGTAGTTACATTTTAATCACATTTTAGTTACATTTTTATCACATTGCAATTACATTTTAATCACGTTTTAATCACATTTTAGTTACATTTTAATTACATTTTTATCACTTTGTAATTACATTTTAATTATGTTTTAATCATGTTTTAATCACATTTTAATCACTTTTTGTTCACATTTTAGTTGCATTTTTGTCACATTGTAATTACATTTTAATCACATTTTAGTTACATGTTAATCACATTTCAGTTACATTTTTATCACGTTTTAGTTACATTTTAATCACATTTTAATTACATTTTTAGCACGTTTTAATTACATTTCAATCACATTTTAATTACATTTTAATCACGTTTTAGTTACATTTTAATCACATTTTAGTTACCTTTTAATCACATTTTAATCATATTTTAATCGTGTTTCAGTTACATTTTAATCACATTTTAATCACATTTTAGTTACTTTTTAATTACATTTTAATTACATTTTAATCATGTTTTAATCACATTTTAGTTACATTTTGATTACATTTTAATTACATTTTTATCACCTTGTAATTACATTTTAATTATGTTTTAATCATGCTTTAATCACGTTTTAATCATATTTTAATCACATTTTAGTTACCTTTTAATTACACTTTAGTTACATTTTAATCCCATTTTAATTACATTCCAATCGCGTTTTAATCACGCTTTAATTAATTTTAATTGCCTTTCTCCCCAGCCCTGCCTGGCCGCCTCCCTGGCCACGCCCACCCCGGCGGGAGGCCCCGCCCCCACCGCGGCCACGCCCACCCCGGGAAAGGGGCGGGGCCAGCGCCAGCCCCGCCCCCCGTGGCCGCCTTCGCCCTCCCCCAGCGGCTGCTGCTGGCCCCGGACATGCAGGCCCGCCTGCCCTGTAAGCCACGCCCCTCATTTGCATCTCATTTGCATAAAAATGATTTGTTGTTTCCGTTAATTTTGGGAATTGCAAAAAATTCCTGGAATTTTTCCTGAATTTTCCTGAAATTGCTCCTAAATCGCCTTAAAATCTTCCTGAAATCTCGTTATTTCATTTGCATCTCATTTGCATCTCATTTGCATAAAATTCATTTGTTGTTCCTGTTCATTACGCTAAGTGCAAAAAAATTCCTGGAATTTTCCCTCAATTTTCTTAAAATTGCTCCTAAACCCCTTAAAAACCTTTCCAAAACCCGATTATTTTATATCTGCTTTGCATCTTGATTGCATAAAAGTAATTCATTGTTTTCATTGATTTTGCTAATTGAAGAAAAAAATCCTGAATTTTTATATCTCATTTGCGTTTCATTTGCATCTCATTTGCAAAAAAATTAATTTGTGGTTTCTGTTAATTGCAAAAAAAATCTTGAAAGTTTTCTGAATTTTTCTGAAATTGTTCCTTAATCCGCCTAAAAACTTTTCCAAAAATGAATTATTTTATATCGCATTTGCATCTCATTTGCATCTCATTTGCATAAAATTATTTTGTTCTTTCCATTATTTTGAGAATTGCAAAAAAAATTCCTGGAATTTTTCCAGAAATTTCCTAAAATTGCTCCTAAATTCCCTTAAAGACCTTTCAAAAACCCGATTATTTTATATCTCATTTGCATCTCATTTGCATAAAATTATTTTGTTCTTTCCATTATTTTGAGAATTGCAAAAAAAATTCCTGGAATTTTTCCTGAATTTTTGTAAAATTCCTCCTTAATCCGCCTAAAAACCTTTCCAAAAATGAATTATTTTATATGTCATTTGCATCTCATTTGCATAAAATTAATTCGTGGTCTCCATTAATTTTGCTAATAGAAAAAAATTCCTGAATTTTTCCTCAATTTTTGTAAAATTCTTCCTTAATCTGCCTAAAAAGCTTTCAAAAAATGAATTATTTTATGTCTCATTTGCATCTCATTTGCATCTCATTTGCATAAAATTAATTTGTGGTCTCCACTGATTTTGCTAATTGCAAAAAATTCCTGGAATTTTTCCTCAATTTTCCTAAAATTGCTCCTAAATCCCCTTAAAATCATCCTGAAATCTCGTTTTTGTCTCATTTGCATCTCATTTGCATCTCATTTGCATAAAGTTACGTCATAAATTGTAAACAATTCCTGGAATTTTTCAGAATTTTCCTAAAATTGCTCTTAAATCCTCTTAAAATCTTCCTGAAATCTCGTTTTTAGCATCTCATTTGCATCTCATTTGCATAAAACTTCTTTATGAATTTGCTTGAGAAATAATTATATAATTAACTCCTGAAATGTGATTTTTGATTTTTAATTAATGATTTTTTTCTGTTTTTACCCCAAAAAATCGCCTTAAAATCCATCTAATTAACCCTTAATTTCCATAATTAACCCCAAATTTTTACTGAGCCCCTCCCCAGTTTTTAATAAATTTCCATAATTAATTTGATCATTTTCAATTAATTATTTTCTACTTTTTCCCGCAAAATCCCTCAAAAAATTTCAAAAAATCCCCCAAAAATAATCTAATTAACCCCTAATTTACATAATTAACCCCAAATTTTTATTAAGTACCTCCCCCACCCTTTATTTAGATAAATAATTTTATTATTTCCAATTAATTTTTTCCTCTTTTTCTTCCAAAAATTGACTAAAAAATCCCCAAAAAATCCATTTAATTAACCCATAATTTCCATAATTAACCCCAAATTTTTTACTGAGCCCCTCCCCCACTCTTTATAAATTTAGATAAATAATTTTATTATTTTTAATTAATTTTTTTCTCTATTTCTTCCAAAAAATCACTTAAAATCCATCTAATTAACCCCTAGTTTCCATAATTAACCCCAAATTTTTTTACTGAGCCCCTCCCCCACCATTTATAAATTTCTATAATTTATTTTATGATATTTAATTAATTATTTTTTATTTTTCCCCCCAAAAAAATGACTAAAAAAATCCCTAAAAAATCCATCTAATTAACCCTTAATTCCCATAATTAACCCCAAACTTTTTACAGAGCCCCTCCCCCATTTTTAATAAATTTCCATAATTAATTTGATCATTTTCAATTAATTATTTTCTACTTTTTCCCACAAAATCCCTCAAAAAGTTTCAAAAAATCCCCAAAAAATTCATCTAATTATCTACTAATTTCCATAATTAACCCCAAATTTTTTACTGAGCCCCTCCCCCACCCTTTATCAATTTAGATAAATAATTATATGATTTTTAATTAATTATTTTTTATTTTCTACCCCCAAAAATGACTAAAAAATCCCAAAAAAATTCATCTAATTATCTCCTAATTTCCATAATTAACCCCAAATTTTTTACTGAGCCCCTCCCCCACCCTTTATAAATTTCTCTAATTAATTTTATTATTTTTAATCAATTATCCTTTATTTTTTGCCCCAAAATCCCCCAAAATATCCCCAAAAAATCATATAAAATCCAATTAATTAACCCCTAATTTCCATAATTAACCCCAAATTTTTTAGGGATCCCCTCCCTCCCCCTTTATAAATTTAGATAAATAATTTTATTATTTTTAATTAATTTTTTTCTTTTTTCTTCCAAAAAATCCCTTTAAAATCCATCTAATTAACCCCTAATTTCCATAATTAACCCCAAATTTTTTACTGAGCCCCTCCCCCACTCTTTATAAATTTAGATAAATAATTTTATTATTTCTAATTAATTTTTTCCTCTTTTTCTTCCAAAAAATGACTAAAAAATCCCCAAAAAATCCATCTAATTAACCCCTAATTTCCATAATTAACCCCAAATTTTTTACTGAGCCCCTCCCCCACCCTTTATAAATTTAGATAAATAATTTCATTATTTTTAATAATTGTTTTTTCATTTTATTCTCAAAATCACCTAAAAAAATGACTAAAAAAATCATCAAAAAAACCATTTAATTAACCCCTAATTTACATAATTAACCCCACATTTTTTATTACGTCCCCCCACTCTGTATAAATTTAGATAATTAATTTTATCATTTTTAATTAATTATTTTTTATTTTTTCCTCCAAAAAAATCCCCAAAAAATCCATCTAATTAACCCCTAATTTCCATAATTAACCCCAAATTTTTTTATTGAGCCCCTCCCCCACCCTTTATAAATTCAGATCAATAATTTTATTTTTTTAATTAATTTTTTTCCTGTTTTTTCTCCCAAAAAATCAAAAAAAAATCCCCAAAAAATCCATCTAATTAACCCCTAATTTCCATAATTAACCCCAAATTTTTTTACTGAGCCCCTCCCCCACTCTTTATCAATTTAGATAAATAATTTTATTATTCATAATTAATTTTTTTCCTCTTTTTTCTCCCTAAATCCCCCAAAAAATGACTAAAAAATCCCAAAAAAATCCATCTAATTAACCCCTAATTTCCATAATTAACCCCAAATTTTTTACTGAGCCCCTCCCCCACCTTTAATAAATTTCTATAATTAATTTTGATTATTTTTAATTAATTTTTTTCTATTTTTCCTCCCCAAAAATCACCTTAAAAATCCATCTAATTAACCCCTAATTTCCATAATTAACCCCAAATTTTTTGACTGAGCCCCTCCCCCATTTTTAATAAATTTCCGTAATTAATTTGATCATTTTCAATTAATTATTTTTCCTATTTTTCTCCAAAAAATGACTAAAAAATCCCAAAAAATCCATCTAATTAACCCCTAATTTCATAATTAACCCCAAATTTTTTATTGAGCCCCTCCCACCCTTTATAAATTCAGATAAATAATTTTATTTTTTAATTAATTTTTCCTAGTTTTTCCTCAAAATTCCTCAAAAAATCCCTAAAAAATCATATAAAATCCAACTAATTAACTTCTAATTTCCATAATTAACCCCAAATTTTTTACTGAGCCCCTCCCCCATTTTTAATAAATTAAGATAATTAATTTTATTATTTTAATTAATTATTTTTATTTTTCCCCCAGCGGGAGAAGTCGTCAGCCTGGGCCAACTGGCGGCTCTGGCCCAGCCCGCCCCCAGGGGGCGGAGCCAAAGCCCTGCCCTCCCCCGGCGCTGGCCCGCCCCTCCCGGCGCTGGCCCGCCCCTCCGGCCCTCCCCCGCTGACGCTGCAGCTCCAGGGCAGCAAAGTGACGCTGGGCTCCGCCCCACCCCTACGGCAGCTGGCGCTGGCCCCGCCCCGCGCGCGGCCTGGCGCGTGAGTGGCAGGAAAGTTCGGGGGAGGATTTGGCAGGGAAATTTTGGGGATTTTGGGAGTTTTGAGGGGATTTTGGGGGAAAATTTGGGGGAATTTTGGGGAAAATTTGAGGGATTCTTGAGGGCAATTTTGGGGAATTTTGGGGATTTTTGGGGATTTTTGGGGTATTTTAAGGGAAATTTTGGGGATTTTGGGGATTCTTGGGGGTTGTTGGGAAGTTGAGATTTTGGGGATTTTGGGAGATTTTGAGGGATTTTTGGGAATTGAAGTTTAAGGGAAAATTTAGAGGATTTTGGGGAAGAATTTGGGGAAATTTAGGAAATTTTGGGGATTTTGGGGAATTTTCGGAGATTTTAGGGAATTTTGGGGATTTTGGGGAAATTTTGGGGGATTTTGGGAATTTAGGGATTTTGGGGAAATTTGGGGAAATTTAAGAAATTTTAAGGGGTTTAAAGGAAAATTTTGGGGATTTTGGGGAAATTGGGGAATTTGGGGAAGTTTGGGGTTTTGGGGAGATTTTTGGGGAATTTTGGGGAGATTTGGGGAATTTGAGGGATTTTTGGGAGATTTTTAGAGGATTTTTGGGGAATTTTGAGGGATTTTAAAGGGGAATTTTTGGAGAGATTTTGGGGAAGATTTTGGGAAATTTGGGAAATTTTTGGGGAGAATTTTGGGGATTTTTGGGGAGATTTTGGGGGAATTTTTGGGAGAATTTTGGGGAATTTGGGGATTTTGGGAGATTTTGGGAGTTTTAAGGAAAATTTGAGGATTTTGGGAGGAAATTTTGAGGATTTTGGAGAATTTTGGGGAGTTTTGGGGAATTTGGGGATTTTTGGGGAATTTTTGAGGGGATTTTGGGGTTTTGGGGATTTTTGAGGAGATTTTTGAGGGGATTTTGGGGAGAATTTAAAGGGATTTTAGGGGAATTTTCGGGGAAATTTTGGGGAATTTTGGGAAATTTTGGGGAGTGTTTGGGGGATTTTGGGGGGATTTTGGGGGTTTGGGGGATTTTGGGGGGATTTTGGGGTTTTGGGAAAATTTGGGGATTTTGGGAATTTGTGGGGATTTTGAGGAATTTTGGGGATTTGGGAAATTTTGGGAGATTTTGGGGGTTTTGGGATTCTTGGGGAATTTGGGAGATTTTGGGGGATTTTGGGTTTTGGGTTTTGGGGGATATTTGGGGATTTTGGGGGTTTTAAAGGGGATTTTAGGGGATTTTGGAGAAATTTTGGGAATTTTGGGAAATTTGGGGAATTTGAGGGATTTTTGGGGGATTTTTTGGGGGATTTTGGGGGTTTGGGGGATTTTGGGAGGATTTTGGGGTTTTTGGGGAATTTGGGGTATTTTGGGGAAATTTGTGAAATTTTGGGAAATTTAGGGGTTTTAGGCGGATTTTGGGGAAATTTGGGGATTTTGGGGATTTTGGGGAAAATTTGGGGAATTTTGGGGAAAATTTGGGGAATTTTGGGGTTTTGGGGATTTTGGGATTTTGGGGAATTTTGGGATTTTGGGGGAATTTGGGGGGTTTTAAAGGAAAATTTTGGGGGATTTTAGGGAAGAATTTGGGGGTTTTGGGGGATTTTGGGGGTTTTGGGACTTTGGAGTATTTTTGGAAATTTTGGGGAATTTTGGGGGAATTTTGGGGATTTTTGGGGAAATTTTGGTGGATTTTAGGGGATTTGGGGATTTTGGAAATTTGGGGATTTTTGGGGATTTTGGGGGTTTTAAGGGAGTTTTGGGGATTTTTAGGGAAATTTTGGGGGTTTTGGGGAAACTTTGGAGAATTTGGGGGATTTGGGATTTTGGGGGTATTTTGGGGGAAATTTGGGGGTTTTAGGGGAATTTTGGGAGGATTTTAGGGGCATTTTGGGGGAGATTTTTGGGGATTTTGGGGAATTTTGGGGATTTTTAGGGAATTTTGGGGAATTTTAGAGGAAAATTTGGGGATTTTGGGGGTTTTTGGGGATTTTGGGGGAATTTTGGGGGATTTTAAAGGGGATTTTGAGGGATTTTGGAGGAAATTGGGATTTTGGGGAGTTTTGGGGGATTTGGAAATTTTGGGAAATTTGGGGAATTTTGGGGAATTTTGGGGGAGGATTTTGAGGGAATTTTGGGGATTTTTAGGGAATTTTGGGGAATTTTAGGGATTTTGGGGAATTTTTGGCGGAGAGATATTTGGGGATTTTCGGGGTTTTGGGGGGGATTTTGGGGTTTTGGGGTTTTAGGAGGAATTGTGGGTTTTGGGGGAATTTTGGGGGTTTTAAAGGGAAAATTTTGGGGATTTTAGGGTTTTGGGGGTTTTAAGGAGGATTTTGGGGAATTTGGGGGTTTGGGGGTTTTAAAGGAGAATTTTGAGGGGTTTTAAAAGGGAAATTGTGGGGGGATTCTGCGGAATTTTGGGGAATTTTGGGGGATGGGGATTTTGGGTTTTTGGAGGGGATTTTGGCGGTTTAAGGGGATTTTGTGCATTTTGGGGAAATTTTAGGGAATTTTGGGGGATTTTGGGGACATTTGGGGATTTGGGGGATTTTGGGGAGAGTTTGGGGAAACTTGGAGATTTTTTTGGGGGATATTTGGGGAATTTTGGGGAAAATTTTGGGGATTTTTGGGAAAATTTTGGGGGATTTTGGGGAAATTTTTGGGGATTTTTGGGGAAAATTTGGGGATTTTGGGAAAATTTGCAGATTTTGGGGGTTTTGGGGGAATTTTGGGGATTTTTGGGGTTTTAGGGGATTTTGGGGATTTTTGGGGAAATTTGGGGATTTTGGGGGATTTGGGGGAATTTTGGGGAGTTCAGGTGGAAAACTTGGGAATTTTAGGGATTTTGGGGAAAATTGGGAGTATTAGGGAAATTTGGGGAAATTTGGGAATTTTGGGGAATTTTGGGAAATTCTGGGGGATTCTGGAGGAAATGCTAAAAATGGGGAAAATTGGGTAAAATGCTCTAAAAATGGGGAAAAATTCAAAAAATGGGGAAAAATGGGGAAAAATTGAGAAAAAAAGAAAAATGGGGATAAAATGCCAAAAATGGGGAAAATGCCACAAAAATGGGGGTAAAAATTGCAAAAATGGGAAAAAACGGGAAAAATTTTAAAAAGGGGAAAAATGCCAAAAAATGGGAAAAAAATTCTATAAAAATGGAGAAAAAATGGGGAAAAATATCCAAAAAAGGGAAAAAAATGTCAAAAAAATGGGGAGAAAATGTCAAAAGAATGGGAAGAAAAAAATGCCAAAAAAATGGGGGAAAAATTCTAAAAAAATGGGAAGAAAATGGGGGAAAATGCAAAAAAAATGGGGGAAAAAAATCAAAAAATGGGGAAAGAATGTCAAAAAAATGGGGAAAAAATGCCAAAGAAATGGGGAGAAAATATCAAAAAAGGGGAAAAAAAATTCTTTAAAAATGGGGAAAAAATGACAAAAAAAGCAAAAGAACTGAGGAAAAAATGCCCAAAAATGGGGAAAAAATGGAAAAAAATTAGGAAAAAAGTTCGGAAAAATGGGGGAATTTGGTAAAAAATCCCAAAGTGTGAAAATTGGATTGGCCCCAAAATGGGTTTTTGTTCCCCGTGCAGGGAACGTGCTGCAGCTCCTCCTGAATGTGGGGGCCAAAAATTGGGAAAATGGGAAAAAAAGGGGAAAAAATGCCAATAAATGGGGGAAAATTGTCAAAAAATGGGAAAAAATGTCCAAAAATGGGGAAAATGTCAAAAATGGGGGAAAAATGCAAAAAAATGGGGGAAAAAATGCAAAAAAATGGGGTAAAAATGCCAAAAAAAGGGGGAAAAATGTCAAAAAAAATGGGGAAAAAATGCAAAAAAATGGGGAAAAAATGCAAAAAAATGGGGAAAATGTAAAAAATGTAGAAAAAATTCAAAAAAATGGGAGAAAATTCTAAAAAATGGGAAGAAAATGGGGAAAATGGGAAAAAATGCCAAAAATGGGGAAAAATATCAAAAAATGGGGTAAACAATTCTAAAAAATGGGAAAAAAATGGGAAAAATGGGGGAAATGGGAAAAATTGGAGAAAAATGGGGAAAAATTGGGGAAAATGCAAAAAAATGGGGAAAAATGCCCAAAAATGGGGGAAAAAATTCTAAAAAATGGGGAAAAATGCCCAAAAATGGGAAAAATGGGAAAAATGGGAAAAAAAATGCAAAAAATGGGAAAAAATGCCAAGAAATGGGAAAAAATGTCAAAAAATGGGGAAAAATTCTAAAAAATGGGGAGAAAAAGTCGAAAAATGGGAAAAATGCCAATAAATGGGAAAAAAATTCTATAAAATGGGAGAAAAGTCAAAAATGGGGTAAAAATTCTAAAAAAATGGGAAGAAAATGGGGGAAAATGGGAAAAAAAATTTCAAAAAAAAATGGGGTACAAATACAAAAAAATGGGAAAAAATGTCGAAAAAAGGGGAAAAAATTCTGAAAAAATGGAAGAAAATTTGGAAAAAAATGGGGAAAAAATGGGGAAAAAAATGGGGAAAAAATGGGGGAAAAAAAGAAAAAAATGGGGAAAAAATGCAAAAAAATGGGGAAAAATGGAAAAAAAATTAGGAAAAATTGGGGAAATTTGGGAAATGTGGAAAATGGCCAAATTCGGGGATTTGGCCCCAAAATGGATTTTTCCCCCGTGCAGAGGAACGATGCTGCAGCTGCTCCTGAATGTGGGGCCAAAAATTGGGAAAATGGGAAAAAATGGGAAAAATGGGGGAAAAATGTCAAAAATGGGAAAAAATGCCCCAAGAATGGGGTAAAAATTGCAGAAAATGGGGAAAAAATGGAAAAAATGGAAAAAAAAAAATGAGGAGAAAAAATGTCAAAAAATGAGAAAAAATGCATAAAAATCGGGAAAAATTCAAAAAATGTCAAAACAATGGGGAAAAAATGTCAAAAAGTGCGGGAAAAAATTCTTAAAAATGGGAAAAAATGTTAAAAAATGGGAAAAAATTCTTTAAAATGGGGAAAAATGCCCAAAAATGGGAAAAATGGGGAAAAATCTGGAAAAATGGAGAAAAATGAAAAAAATGGGGAAAAAATGTCACATAAAATGAGTAAAAATTGCAAAAAATGGGGAAAAAGGGGAAAAAATGTCAAAAAAATGGGGAAAAAATGCAAAAATGGGAAAAAAATTCAAAAAATGGGAAAAAATTCTAAAAAAATAAGGAAAAAATGTCCAAAAGTGGGAAAAAATGTCCAAAAATGGGGAAAAATTCTAAAAAAATGGGGGAAAATGGGGAAAATGGGGAAAATGGAAAAAATGCCAAAAATGGGGGGAAAAATGGGAGAAAAATGGTGAAAAAATGGGGGAGAAAAATGGAGGAAAAAATGCAAAAAAATGGGGAAAAATGGGAAAAAAATGTCCAAAAAATGCCAAAAATTGGGGGAAAAAATGGGGAAAAATGGAAAAAAAATTCGGAAAAATGGGGGAATTTGTTAAAATGTGAAAATTCGGGGATTTGGCCCCAAAATGTTTTTTTTCCCCCGTTTAGGAACGATGCTGCAGCTGCTGGCGGGCGCAGCGCCGCCCTCCGACCGCTGGCGCAGGTGACGCTGCTGGCGCCGCTGGGGGCGGGGCCTCGAGCAGAACCACGCCCCGGCGGGATCCCGCTGCCCGTGGGGCGCCGGTGGCGGCAGGGGTTAATTGGCGGGGGCGGTTGATAGAGCCGGAGAATGGGGGTTAATTAGCGGGGTTCGTTAACGAGCCGCATAATGGGAATCAATTAGCGAAGGTTCATTAATGAGCGCGGAGAATGGGAGTCAATTAGCGAGGGTTCATTAATGAGCCGCATAATGGGAGTCAATTAGCGAGGGTTCATTAATGAGCCGCATAGTGGGAGTCAATTAGCGAGGGTTCATTAATGAGCCACATAATGGGAGTCAATTAGCGAGGGTTCATTAATGACCCGGATAATGGGAGTCAATTAGCGGGGGTTCATTAATGAGCCGCATAATGGGAGTCAATTAGCGAGGTTCATTAATAGAGCCACGCATAATGAGAGTCAATTAGCGAGGTTCATTAATGAGCCACATAATAGGAGTCAATTAGCGAGGGTTCATTAATGACCCGGATAATAGAGATGAGAGTCAATTAGCGAGGTTCATTAATGAGCCCGCATAATGGGGAGTCAATTAGCGAGGGTTCATTAATGAGCCACATAATGGGAGTCAATTAGCGAGGGGGTTAATTAATGAGCCGGAGAATGGGAGTCAATTAGCGAGGGTTCATTAATGAGCCACATAATGGGAGTCAATTAGCGAGGTTCATTAATGAGCCTGGGATAATGGGAGTCAATTAGCAAGGGTTCATTAATGACCCACATAATGGGAGTCAATTAGCGAGGGTTCATTAATGAGCCACATAATGGGAGTCAATTAGGGAGGGACCCCAGGAGCCAAATTAATGGGAGTTAATTAATAGAGACCCAGACCCAAAATTAATGGGAGTTAATTAGTAGAGAGACCCCAGACCCAAATTAATGGGAGACCCCAGACCCAAATTAATAGGAGACCCCAGACCCAAATTAGGGACCCCAGACCCAATTAACACAGAGACCCCAGACCCAAATAATGGGAGTTAATTAGTGGGAGACCCCAGACCCAAATTAATGAGAGATCCCAGACCCAATTAATGGGAGTTAATTAGTGAGAGACCCCAGACCCAAATTAGTAGAGACCCCAGACCCAATTAATGAGAGCCCCAGACCCAATTAATGATGAGACCCCAGACCCAAAATTAGTGAGAGACCCCAGACCCAATTAATGAGTTAATTAATGGGAGACCCCAGACCCAAATTAATAGAGACCCCAGACCCAATTAATAGAGACCCCAGACCCAATTAATGAGAGTCAGTGAGAGACCCCAGACCCAAATTAATGAGAGACCCAGACTAGTTAATGGAGACCCCAGACCCAAATTAATGAGAGACCCCAGACCCAAATTAAAGACCCCAGACCCAATTAGTAGAGACCCCAGACCCAAATTAACAGAGACCCCAGACCCAAATTAATGGGAGTTAATTAGTGAGAGACCCCAGACCCAAATTAATGGGAGACCCCAGACCCAAAATTAATAGGAGACCCCAGACCCAAAATTAGTGAGAGACCCCAGACCCAAATTAATGGGAGTTAATTAGAGACCCCAGACCCAAATTAATGGGAGACCCCAGACCCAAATTAGATGAGAGACCCCAGACCCAAATTACAGACCCCTGACCCCATTAATGAGTAAGTGTAGAGACCCCAGACCCAATTAGGGGAGAGACCCCAGACCCAATTAATGAGAGTTAATGAGAGACCCCAGACCCAAATTAATGGGAGACCCCAGACCCAAATTAATGAGAGACCCCAGACCCAATTAATGGGAGTTAATGGGAGACCCCAGACCCAAATTAATGAGTTAATTAATGAGAGACCCCAGACCCAATTAATGGGAGTTAATTAATGGGAGACCCCAGACCCAATTAATGGGAGTTAATTAATGGGAGACCCCAGACCCAAATTAATGAGTTAATTAATGAGAGACCCCAGACCCAATTGAGAGTTAATGAGAGACCCCAGACCCAATTAGTGAGGATCAATTAGTGACGAGACCCCAGACCCAAAATTAGGGACCCCAGACCCAAATTAAAGACCCCAGACCCAAATTAATAGGAGACCCCAGACCCAAATTGGAGACCCCAGACCTAATTAATGGGAGACCCCAGACCCAAATTAATGATGAGTTAAATTAATGAGAGACCCCAGACCCAATTAGTGAGAGTTGAGTGGTAGACGGACCCCAGACCCAAATTAGGGACCCCAGACCCAATTAGTGAGAGACCCCAGACCCAATTAATGGAGTTAATTAGAGACCCCAAACCCCAAATTAATGGGAGACCCCAGACCCAAATTAATGAGTTAGAGACCCCAGACCCAAATTAATGAGTTAGAGACCCCAGACCCAATTAACAGAGACCCCAGACCCAATTAATGAGAGTCAATGAGAGACCCCAGACCCAAATTAATGAGAGACCGGCACAGACGCGCAGACTACAATTGAGTAAGGCCCCAGACCCAAGACTAGTGAGGACTGAATTTAATCTAGCCAGAGGCTGAATGCCAGAGTCTAACTGCAGAGTGGACAGTGAGACCCCAGACCCAACTCAATGGGAGACTGCACCCAGTGAGAGACCCCAGACCCGATAATGGGTTTAGACTTAAAATGTGGAGACTGACCCAGACCAGTGACGCATTCGGCACCCCAGGCTGCCAAATTAATGGGAGACCCCAGACCCACTAACCCGAGACCTCCCAGACCCAGTGCTAGTGACAGTGGATGGGGAGACCCCAGACCCAAATTAATAGAGATCCCAGACAGTCAATAGGAATTAGCGGCGAAAGACCCCAGACCCAAGCGGTGAGGCCCCAGACCCAAATTAAGACCTGGGACCCCAGACATGAGATCCCAGACCCAGTTAATGGAGTTAATTAGTGAAAGACCCCAGACCCAAATTAGTGAGAGACCCCAGACCCAAATTGCACCAGGACTCAAGTTAGCTAGAGACCCCAGACCCAGTGTGGGAGTTAATTAATGGGAACTCAGACAGGAAGTGTAGAGACCCCAGACCCAAATTAATGAGAGACCCCAGACCCAATTAATGGGAGCACTAATGGGAGACCCAGGACCCAAATTAATAGAGAGACCCCAG